>JAUYWH010000009.1:15489179-15580124 GCA_034779795.1 Ctenopoma multispine | reverse complement strand
GTGTGTGTGTGTGTGTGTGTGTGTGTGTGTGTGTGTGTGTGTGTGTGTGTGTGTGTGTGTGTGTGTGTGTGTTTGTGAGGGAGAATATGCCACCCAACCTCAGACAGCACAGAGATATTCATTACAGCGGTGACTGTTAATCCATATGTTTGTACTGCAAGCGGTGCCCTATCACTCAATTGAGTTTCTCCTGCAAGGTCTACCTCTGCCTCTGAATGGGAGCTGTCACCAGGGGAGGTGAAATGTGAGGGGGTGAATTTTAGCGCATTTTGTTCCTCGATTTGTACCAGCTCGCTGAGACAGCCAAGGTGCTTCCAAATGTCACCTCAGGACTGCAGTATCAATATGATTAGCTTACCCGCGCCACAGTTCTTCCTCTCATGTTATCCAAATCAATATCAGCAAGTTCCAGTCCCAGCAATTCTGACATTAAAACAGTGTCGGCATTTGTACATTTTTAAAGTATATGAAAATTAAGAATATAATAAGAGTTGTAGTGCTTCTCTGAAATAACAAATTCTGCCCATACACTTAAAAGACGTTTAGTTTTTTAGATTGTGCTTGTTTTACAGAGTGCCACTGACTAATGAAGATATATGGTAGTTGCAGGACAATTGTTAGGGACTTCCTCACAAAGTCAGACTACATGCCACAAGTTTCCCAAGTGTTTTCATTTTATTCTTGAAAACCTTCAGGAATTTGCTGATCCCTGAAGTTAGAAGGCCAGTGGTCTGGTGGTTCTCAGTGTTTAGAGAGTGAAATGATCCACCACCTCAAGAAAATTGCAGACCTTGGGAACAGCTATCAAGTTTTGTGTAAAACTCTGAAAAGCACGTTTGTGTAACTGAATGGCCTATTTTTGATTCTAAATAATTCAGAAGTACTTTTGGACAGTCTTTTTTCCCGTTTTCAGAACAGGCGCCTTATTATTACTGTTAGAAAACCAGAGCTAAACTGCAATCACAGCCAGTAGTGCATTTTATCGATGTGGTGTGCAAGAGTTCATGTAGATGTCTAAATGAAGAAAAGGAATGTCAACATTTTAAAGTCCCGTTTTTGTTCCTTTCCAATGCTAGCAGAGCCTTTCCAAACCACAGGGACTAAAGTGAAAATTGTTGAAAAGACTTAGATACACTGAGTGAAGCAAAACCACTAAGTGCCAGGATCTGTAGACAGTGAAAACAGACATAGTGAAGTTTGTTCTGTGCACATATGGAGCCAGGTGGCTGAACCTGCTGTCCCTCCATAACAGGCCAGAACAGGCTTTTAGACACATCTCCCTTCACAATTCAGTACCCAATCATCACAAATGTGCCAAAAGCATACACGACAAAAGGTTATAAACCACCCGACAGTTAGCTAATTGAAAATGATCACAGGCTGGTGAAAGACAAAGTGGGCTGTTTAATGCCCTTCTGAAGCTCGCTTCACACGCAGACGCACATTGGTGAACATGCACATGCCTGATTCACCCGTGCTGATTTTTTTATGAGATACAGGAGCTGAGTCTGAGTCTTCAGTTTTTAATTAGACAGTGGACAAAGCCTTTGATCTGACCTTTCCAATGTTCCCTCCTTGTTAATCAGTGTGATCCTACAAGCCTCTCGCTAGCCTCTTGGTGGATATTAGAGGCGGTTCAGTCCTGACAGTGTGCCCTCTCTCTTTGCTCTGCCAGGTGAAGTGTGACCAGTACTGGCCTTCACGAGGAACAGAGACCTACGGGATGATCCAGGTCACCATGCTGGACACTGTGGAGTTGGCCACTTACAGTGTCCGTACTTTCGCCCTCTACAAGGTACAGTGCTGCCTTTTTCATTTTTCAGTTAACAATACAATAAGGCATGTTCGCGAAGGACATGTTCCAAATAGGCGCTTGCAGTTCATCATTAGTGGGGTCACATTTTAAAATGTAATTTCTTATTTTTCTGAAGCCCGATAAAAACTATTACCGCTGGAATCATTTTTTTCACTGCTGTAATTGGTTTTTAACGTCCAAGATTTGTCTCTTGTTCTCTAAAAGGCAATGAAAGATTTCATTTTCTCACTTTGATTCATATACGTCTGTGCTGTGGTGATGTGACTGATGTTTTGTCCTTTATTTCTCCTCTTTCAGCTCCCTTTCCATTACTTACTTATAATTTCAAACATTATCATAATTCCTAATTAAATGCAAGTCTCTAGCTGGAGCATATACTTGGTTTCAATCAGGACATGTGACAATGCCAAGAAACTGCTTGAGTTCAACTCTAAACTTATACACGTTATCTGCGCTCGCAGAATGATCACAGCCATGAAAGTAGAGACAATCACATGCTGCTATCAAAGTTACGAGTCCTATTGAGAGTTTTTCCTAAAATAGCTTTATTTCTTAAATTTAGAATTTGCTCCCGTTTATCAAACTGAGTCACCTTTATATGTTCAAAACATTTTTGTTATGACAGGTTTTCTATACAAAGGAGCCAATTCACAGAGTCTGGGTATTCCAGTATAGCTTTCATATTTCAGTTTTGCTTATTCCTCTCACTCTCCTACAGAACGGTTCTAGTGAGAAGAGAGAAGTGAGACAGTTCCAGTTTATGGCCTGGCCAGACCATGGGGTGCCAGAGTACCCCACCCCCATTCTGGCCTTCCTGCGGCGGGTAAAGGCCTGCAATCCTCCAGACGCAGGTCCTATGGTGGTCCACTGCAGGTGGGTGCATATGAAAATGAGCTGATTCTCTCTATCACAGATCACACATTTGCTTTATAATCTGCACAGCACATTGCACTCTATAGCCTTAGACTGAATCGGATAAGGAAAAACTCCCAAATATTTCAGTTAAAACCAATAAAATCAACTCTTTTAGAGCTATTAGGTAAGAACTGGGATGTTTTATATCAATGTGTAGTACCAGTACATTGTAAAGGACACCAGCAGAGATGTTGAAATTATGTTTTTTAGGGTCAAAATCTTTTTTCTTCCCACATAAAGTTGGCTCAATAATTCTATGCTATGCATTTTCCAGCAAGTCATTAAGCCTCACAGGATGCTTCTACAATCACAAACTTTGTGCACAGTCTGCAAAAACAATTTCTTTATGGTCCAGTGCTTGTGCTAGAGGGTGTAAATCAGCTAACCCAGAAAGCATAATGTCCAGTTTTCAGCTGTCAAGCATGGAGAGAAGAAATGATAGGAATAGAATAGAGAAACATACTTTATATTACAATGCTGATGTTCATGCATTCTGACCTCATTCATACACACAAATATGATGTGTATAAGTTGCATTTTAATAGACATGCATACAATGCATTCTGTAGTGCTGTGATACTAGAAATGTATACACAGCGAAAGTGACTTTATGTTAGAGAAATTAAATTAATATTCTCATGTGAAAGCTTAGATTGACGTATGAACTAAACACATTAACAGCTGCGATTAGCAACATTTTACATGTACCATGTCTTGCTCTTCTATACAATCAAACCTTCTCTGTTTTTTGCCATCAGTGCGGGCGTGGGCAGGACTGGTTGCTTCATTGTGATCGATGCCATGCTGGAGCGCATGAAGCACGAGAAGTCTGTAGATATCTACGGCCATGTGACATGCATGCGTGCCCAGAGGAACTACATGGTTCAGACTGAGGACCAGTACATCTTCATCCACGAGGCCCTGCTGGAAGCCGCTACCTGCGGCAACACTGAGGTGCCAGCTCGCAACCTGTATGCCCACATCCAGAAGCTCACCCAGCCCCCGCCCGGCGAGACGGTTACTGCCATGGAGCTGGAGTTCAAGGTGACTGATAAACACACAACTCACACAAGTATCACTTGAGGCATTCCTGTATTTGGTTACTTATTCAGTGTAAGTGTGCTCTTTTACTTACTTATTAGTGATGTAGCTTCGATACATATGGAAACACGTTTCAGGGACAAACAGATCAGAACAAACAAATCAACACACCTACATGTGGAGAATTATCTAAATGAGTGACACTCGTACATACACACAGCTGGTGTTCAAGGTGACTCGCACACACACTCACACCTTCTGTCAATAGCCATCGACTGTGTTGTTATTACACACTTTCTCTCAGTGCGGCTTTGCCATTAGCCCTCTTATGAGCATGATCCATTCTGTTTGAAGTGATAATAGCATCTACACTCCTGCCAACGACTGACAATGAAAGAGTGAGAGAATGATTGTGGCGTATGTGGTGGCTACAGCCTCCGTGCCTACACAGTCTGATCACAACACACACACACACACGTTCTCCCAGAGTACCATGACTGTCCATGTACGCTCCTGTGCTGTTCATCTGCGTTGTGTCCACTGCCAGCGCTGAGCTTGTCATGCCTGTAGTCCTCCAAGCAAGCTCTGGTACTCAATGAGCGACTGAATTTAGTTACACCTATGAGTAGCTATCTGCCACCCTTCTCTAATTGTCTTTTTTTCTGCTGAATTCATCTTATTTATCTTGACAGAAAACCTTAAGTCTAAATAAAGACTTGTCAGAAAAGCAGATTCACATTTCTTTGTTTGCTTACTTCAAATCACAGGTCACTTATTTTTTCTCTATCTTTCCCTGTCTTGTTTCTTTTCACATTTTAATAAACAGAGACTGGCCAACTCCAAAGCCCACACGTCACGCTTCATCAGCGCCAACTTGCCCTGCAACAAGTTCAAGAACCGTCTGGTCAACATCATGCCTTTTGAGTCCACTCGTGTCTGCCTCCAGCCTATTCGTGGCGTTGAGGGCTCTGACTATATCAACGCCAGCTGCATTGATGGTTACAGGTCAGTAAAGAACTTTAGTATTTGATCTGAATACAGTAACTAAGGGAAACATATTGACTTTGAGTTCTAAGGTCAAAGGTACAAGTGATTATTTCAGATTTTTTCACAAGAAAATACAGAATAAAACCAACCTGTCATTTAAGTCTTAGGAGAGCATCACAAAACATTATCAAGAATGTGTGCATTAAAATAGTTGCTAATACATAAAAATAATCCTACATGTGTGTGATGTGGAGGTCAGCCCCTTTAAATTAAATCTGAGAGTCAGTACTATTTTGTTTCTATTGTCTTGGAGTACAGAGCCAACACAACATAAAGTGCATCACTGTCCTAACACTTTCCTGTCTGTACTGACTGTGATAGGTCTACAGTTGTTTTCTGACATCAGTGGTTGTTACAGGTGTGAAAAACACAGAAGGTATTCACAGTGGACTCGATAAAAATGTATGGGGGGGGGGACTCAAGATGAGGCCGCAGTGGGCGGTATGCAGTTGCAAGAATTACTCTGTGACTCTCATCAGCTGAGCTGCTACCGCTTTTCTATTGAAGCTACCACATGTCCTCGTGTGCTCTGTAAGTCCAAATTGCTTCCTAGAGGGAGGAAGATGAAAAGGCAGCTCTGTGTTTTATATCTATATAAGTACGGGCAGAGGCAGACAGAGCTGACTCTTCTGTGATTGAAGTGTACAGCCAGGGGATGGATTTAGCAGCCATGAAATGCCATTCAGTCCATGTGGGGTTCTGCGTCGTACTGGGTCGTGACAGAAGCAACACCTCCACTCCCAGCTCCCCAACTCCCCCCTTTCTTCAGTCTTGTTGTTAATAAGAAGCCGCTCCACAGAGGCGGACCATCCATTGTTGTTGTGTAAATGACATAATTGCAGGAGAGATTATAAGTGTCCCTCCCTCCTTTTTTTACTCTCTTCTTCGTGTTCTTTGCTTTCCTTTTTTTCCTACTTTGCTTTCACCCTTCTTTATTTCAGTTTTCCTTCTTTTCATCCCTCTCCTTCACATCTCTTTCCTCTCTCTCGTGCCACCCTCTTCACGCTGCATCTTAATTTTCCATCCTAACATCATGGCAGAGACAGACATATCCGGGTGGAGACCTGTTGTGTGCACTTGCGGTGCTGTGTAATTAAGCCACTTTTAAAACCCAGGCATAAATAAAAGTTAAACACGGGCCTCCAGTGCCCTTCACCCCAGCGCCTCCAAGAAAAGCCAATAATATGCTATGCTAATGAGAGGCGAACCATTGATTCCAGCTATGCTATCAGGGGCGCAAGCCCTGGATATGCTCTGATGCAGGCTGGAGTTTTAGCATTGTAATGAGGTTGAAATGAAACACTATGTCCTCAAGCACTGCAGTCATGTGGGATGATGCAGAGAGTTCTTTGTGCTGTTTGGCAGCGTGCTCATCAGGACACTGTGTGCAGAGTAGTCAGTATTGTGTGATACGGTTAAAATTGTTTTTGTTTTGGCTAGGGGCCGTTTTATGGGGAGGTTAGAAGGGTCCACCCAATCAATTTGAAATTTAGCATTCATCTCCCGCTGTACTTTCCCTCCCTTCTTGCCTTCCTCCTCTGCTCTTAAATTCCCTTTTCCTACATTCTCATCTCCTTCCTTTTTCTTGCTACTCTTTTCTTCAGTCAGTCAGTGCAGTCAGTCCTACTTTGCACTCTGATGACCAGCTGGAGAGAGCAGTATTCACTCTTTTCATCTCCTCACATTTTCCTCTCTACATTTTCTCTCTGCACTTTGTACATCTCCACTCGTTTGCATTTCTCTTTCCCCCCTTTTCATCTTTTTAATTTGATTCCCACTCTGTTGCCTTCCCCCTCTTCGCATGCCATCTCCACTTCTCTCCACCAATCTGTTGTTTCTTTATTTGTGCGAGCGAGGCCCTGAGCATATTCTAATCTCCCGGTTCCACATTAGTGCCTTGCCTGAAGCACCTTCATTAGTTGTTCAGCCGTGGCTCAGCGTGTGACTGCGTGTGCATGGAGTAGCGTGTCTGAATATACATGCAAAACTGCTGCTCACATAAATGCGTGTACACCTGGATGCAAGCTTACATGTGCAGTAGACATGTGAGTGTGAGCATGCGTGATCATGCATGTGTTTGTGTGTTTGATTATTCAGCGCACCCTCTCTGGGCTGATCAGTGTGCTGCTGCCACCTGCTGTTTGACAAAATAATAACTCAGCTGGACCAAAGTCACGTAGGACACAAGCACAGCTCTGGTACCTCAGTGGATGAGCTCATCTCTAGTTTTGTGAGCATATCAAGTGTTCCCGCTCATTCTGTTTCGTGTTACGCAGAGGAAGGAGGAAGAAGAAGAAGATCTATACTGGCTGAAATAGCTCACTGATTTTGATAGTTGTCAGGGATTAGTTGCCATGTTCCTGAAATGTGCATAAATCTGTCTTGTTGGCAAACTGTACATGTACAATAGAACCTTGCAGTCTCTTCAGTTTGCAGCTCAGTGGTTTCAAATAACATGCCTTCATGGGATTTGATTTCCATTCCAACAAGTCATGCTACTGTAAGTGCGTCATATATAAGTGTCCGCCTGATGGTATGTGTTTCTTGCAACAAAAACGACACACTTCCCTGTTGTGAATTTATTTAAACAAACATGTTCTGGATCTTTGATTGTTTTTATAAGACAGCCGTTATGTTGCAGGACTTGCAGTATATCTTGTCTGTTACTAAATTTTTGGGCTGTGAATTGAATTAACTTCCTTTGGCAGCCAATCTACAGTGACTCCTTTTTCATTAAATCCTTTTCTGGTTATTACTTTGTGACATACTCAATAATACCAGTTTTACAATCATCATAAAGCTTTCGATTACTTTGTGTTTAAATATGCCTCCTCTGTGTGAATTTGCATCTTCAGACAGCAGAAGGCTTACTTGGCCACACAGGGCCCACTGGCCGAGACCACTGAAGACTTCTGGAGGATGCTGTGGGAGCACAACTCCACCATCGTCGTCATGCTCACCAAGCTACGAGAGATGGGACGGGTAATACACAGACACAATGCTGGACTGAACGTTAATGCATGCAGCATCTGTAAAATCACTGAACCATTTCAGTGGATGATAGTGATGTTTATGTGCTGGGTTGGTTGAGCTAAACTAATATGTCACACTGCTCAAATATTAATCCATTTCAGCCCTGGTTGAATATTAACTTCTTATCATTACGGAAGGAGTTCATGTGGGTTTAAACATGTTTTTATGTCAGATTTGTCAATAACTGTTTGAATTCCAAGCATAATAAGATCTCCCATACTGCATGACTGTGTTACACTTTAAGACGTGGTTTTGGCAGCAAGAGATGAAGCATTGGGGGTTATTATTCATCATAACAAACTCAGGAAGTGATTTTAAAATGAAGTTTTTGTTTGTCATGTTGCAACATGAACTTATTGTTTCCTTGCAGTGAGGTAGATAAGAAAAGACACGGTAGAGGTGAGGTAAGATTAGACGAGGCGCTTAGCTTAGCAAAAAGGATGGGAACAGGGAAACAGCTAGCATGGTTCTGTCAGAATTGACATCCTGGATTCTCAGTTTGCCTGTTATTCCAGCTGGGGACCTTCTATCTGACTGTTTCTAGCTTGTCTTTTCTCTGGCAACTGTCAAAAAATGTCAATAAACAAAGAGGTGCTAGCAAGCAGGGTTTTTTTTCAGTTTTAGACAGAGTTGAGTTAGCTGTTTTACCCCGTTTCAAGTCCTTATGCTAAGCTATAACCAGCTGTCAGCTCTAGTTTCAAATTGAAGGGACAGACATGAGAGTGGTATCGATCATTTCATCTAATTCTCCCAAAACCTCAAAATATTCCTAAAAATAAGAGCATTCATCTTATTGCAATTCTGACTGCATTTTATATATCATATTTTGTAAACTGCACATGTATGTTACTATGTAAAATTCCTTTTTTTCATAAATGTCTTTGGAAAAGGATTCTTCCAATAAAAATGCTTAAAAATCGTGTTTCTCTTGCCATTTGTAGGAGAAGTGCCACCAGTACTGGCCAGCAGAGCGTTCAGCCAGGTACCAGTACTTTGTGGTCGATCCAATGGCTGAGTACAACATGCCCCAGTACATCCTCAGAGAGTTCAAAGTCACAGATGCCAGGGTATGTTGGATTCACTCTGTCAGTGTTCATGCACTGAACTGTGTCTGTGCGTGTGTGTGTGTGTGTCTTGGTGGGTGGGGATGTGGATTGATTGGCATTACAAATGTGCCAAAAAAATAAAATCCAACCCAAATCCATCTTAATTTTAGGTTTTCATACAAATGCTGACAGTCACACTAAGTGTTAAGAATTATACCGACTGTGATTTCAAGGTAGAGATTATCAGAACGCATCCCATGTTATTTCTCCTGACAGGCTGACATCAAGTGAATGCACCATCAAACATGTTTACCCAGATTTAGTAACAGTACGCTTGCTGTATGTGTGTATTTGAGTACTTGTAGATGTGAGTGTGTGCATGAGTGTTTTGAGATCACTGCAAAAATAAATGAAAAGCATAGCCCTCAATCCCTAAGGGCCAGTACTGGAACTCCCTATGATGCAGTAGTTTCAATGGGCTATAAATACACTTTACTGTCATCAGAAAGCTCACAGCACAGCAGCACTCTAATCCCAGATCCACACACACACACGCATCTATGTGCGCACTGATCTTGAAATAGATACAGATTTTTTACATAAAAAAATAAACATTTAATTGCACAAACTGACTCCACAGTTCTGTCAAA
This sequence comes from Ctenopoma multispine, assembly GCA_034779795.1. Classification (NCBI taxonomy): domain Eukaryota; kingdom Metazoa; phylum Chordata; class Actinopteri; order Anabantiformes; family Anabantidae; genus Ctenopoma; species Ctenopoma multispine. The sequence continues at coordinate 15,570,576 of JAUYWH010000009.1, read as the reverse complement.
TATGTAGAGTTCGGTGTGCTTCAGTCTTGATCCTCAAGAGTCACTGCCCCGCTAGTTTTCTCTGCTGTCAAGTTGTTTGCTTTATTCATATCACATCCCAGGTGTAAATTAGACGATTAGATGTCTGCAGTGAAAACCAGCAGGGTTACAATACTCATAGACCTTGACCTGAGACACCTTGGAGTTTTTTGGTTTAGTACAGTTTATAGTAAAGGCCCCAGAGAGACGTGTAAGCGAACGCTGCAATGTAGAGATAAATTCAACTATTCACTCTCCCTCGTGTTAGTTTATCTAGAGGCAAGTTTTTCCTCTGCATAGTGCCTCTTAAATGTACTTAAACAACTTTTGTGCTGCCCCTCAGGACGGCCAGTCCAGAACAATCCGCCAATTCCAGTTCACCGACTGGCCTGAGCAAGGAGTGCCAAAAACTGGAGAAGGCTTCATTGATTTCATTGGGCAAGTGCACAAAACCAAGGAACAGTTTGGACAGGACGGACCAATCACTGTACACTGCAGGTGAGGAAGAAAGATGATACAGATTAATCATATAATTAAAACAACTCTGTAGACATAGAGCATGGATACCACTTTGCACCATGATTATGTAGCAGCAGGGCTCTTATAACTCACCCTGCAGGTGAAATAGCATATAATCCTTTAGTGTTTGACATGCACTAAATAGAGATGTAAGAGACGTACATCTGTAATTGTCTAAGGCATTTCATCATTTAAAGCTGTGTCTAAGAATTACAGTCAGTGGACAGTTTATAACCTTTAGCAGGCAAAGATAATGCAGTCCAATACAATGCTGCAATAAATCCCACTGTCATGTAGGCGTAATGTCCAGGTTTATTAGAAACTCTAGTTTGAAGCTGTGTTGATTCAACTTGTCATTTTGACTGTTGCTTGTTTTACTGTTTAACTGCGTTGTGTTATACAGAGAGGTGTTTCTAATAGTATAGTTTACAATATAATTGGGGTTGACAAAATACTTACATTCATATGCAAATACTGTTTTACCCAGCAGTGCAATAAAATAAGATGTACTGTACTTATATTTGATCATAAAAACAAAACTAACAAAAGTAGGTATTATAGTGCATGTCACGTGCTTGCAATTCAGGAGGTCCCAGCTCCTAGGACATTTTTTAATAAAACCACATTAATAGGCTTTCTGATTTGGAGCATACATTAAAGTCATAAAGAGATTGGGAGCCTTAGACAATAGATGTAATAAATATTGTGTGTGTGTGTGTGTGGTCCTCAGTGCCGGGGTGGGCAGGACTGGAGTCTTCATCACCCTCAGCATTGTGCTGGAGAGGATGAGGTACGAGGGTGTGGTCGACCTCTTCCAGACAGTGAAGACACTTCGCACCCAGCGGCCTGCCATGGTGCAGACCGAGGTAAGAACACAGGATGACAAGGATACTGTTCAGATTTAAAATCCCACAGTGACACGGTGATATTCCAAAGTCAATACTGCATGTGTAAGTTAAATGTTATCTGAAGTGTCCGTTGTGTGCTCCGGTAAAACAAAGACTTACTGACAAATCCTTCTTTAATAGAGGTTTTAGAGGTGCATCAGAAATCCCATAGCAAAGTCATCTGGTGTTTTGTTTTATTTTAAGATGTAACAATCTGCAAATGCGGCACATTATTTGACAAAGAGACAAAGGCTCTTAAAAGCACATTAAAGTTAGAGAAGACAGTTGTGATGTGAATTTAAATAGGTTAATAAACAGTTAATGATAAAATAAAAACTGCCATTGCGCAAAAACTTTAAAACTAATGTTATAGACACACATGATGAAAATGCATTTAGCTGTATTTCAGACTTTCTCACTGCTGTCCTCTTGTTCTTTCCTCCCTCGTTCCAGGACCAGTACCAGTTGTGCTACAGGGCAGCACTGGAGTACCTGGGGAGCTTTGACCACTATGCAACGTAACCACTTTCACTGAGCAGCCTCCCTGGTCAAACCTCTCAGGAGTGTGCCAAGTGTCCCATCTCAGCTACCATCCACTCACTTGACCCCTCCCCCGCCCCCCTTTCCCCTAAAATCCGACCCCTCCCCAGAGGGGAGGAAAAAAGGGACATGCTTGTACACCCACCGACTGGTTGAACCAATCACAGAGAACCACACTGACTTAACCAACCACATGAGATTTTGCTTTAAAAAGAATAACAGAAACATTACAATGACTATGACAAACACGACAACTCTTGTACAGATGTGGCAGCTCGCCTCTCTGCTCTGTCGAAGCCAAACCTCCCTGATTGTCAAAGGCTACTGGTAGCACTAAGAGAGCATTTTCTCTGTTTTTTTATTTTATTTTATTGTCAATATTATGATTCATTATGTGAACTGTTTTTGTTTAGTATTCTTTTTTCACATTTTTTTAATAATCATTTTAACATCAGACATTACTTCTGTCTTAAACTGCCCTGCCTCGGGTGAGCATTATTTTCATAATCAGTACTTTTTTATTTTTGTTTAGGGTACTTTAGCACAAGGGACATGTATTTTTAACACGTTCCTAGATACTAATTCAAGAGGACCACTGTTCTCTGAGCTGCTGTCAGATTTCTTTGAACGTTTGAACGTTATTATTTCTTCATATTATGTGTCATAAAGATTCTGGTCTTACTCAGTTCTGTTCATAACTAAACAGCCTTTTTCACCTGCCGTTTCTGTTAAACAATCCGCTGATTTCAGAGCACACACTTGACGACGTTGTTCTTCTTTAAATGTGGTAGCTAGCTGAGAACAAGTGAATTAGCTAACAAGAGACTAAATCAGAGGTGTACAGAGATGGAAAGCACATGATTTCTATGTTGGGTTTTTTCTGTTGTTGTTTTTCATCAGAAGCCTATGGCATTGAGGCCTTCATACTCCACAGCGGAGAACTTACATGAGGAAAACAGACTTTTATACCCGAAGGGTAGTTGACAGGAAATAAACTCCCTGATCTCTGAATACGGATGCTCTTCAAGTCCCTCCCATCTCTTCGCTGCCCATCAGCCTGGTCACTTTGCTGGAGTTGAACCACACACACCAAAAGGATTGAAAGTGGTTCACATGGGCTGAGAGCAGCGCTGGCACCTGTACAGAATCAACCATTCCTACCAGAGGGAAAGAGACTCAGCCCTTTGGACTGAAACCTGATATTATTTTATACAGAAATGAAACTATAAATATATATATATATATATGATTATGATTGATTATATATATGTACAATTACACATAGATATATACACAGCTTCAAAATATATTGTTAAAAGGATTAATTCTGCTGATCTGCCAACACTAGAGACACAGCAGAGAGCCTGCTGTCCTAGAGTGTGTATTAATGGCAACACCGTTGTATCTACTGTACTACCATAGTAACTTTGAAAGCTGGTTGTCCGTCTGAATGAGGAAAAACAGCACAATCCCCTGCCCCACCCATCAAAATGGACAACTCCTCACTCAGCACGGGCCATCGCACCACTCAAGCACACATCTTCTCCCACACGAGCCGCAGGAGGGGAGCGTCTGATCCGAGGGACCTAAATGTTCTAGTTTCTGTGGTGGTGGCGGCAGTGGGAGGGAGGGGGGACTTGAAAACGCTGGTGAAAAACAAAAATGTGCATTTTTACCTTGTGAATGCTTAGTGCTGTAGGGGTTTGATCTGTTGTACACACAGTGTGTTTTCTATTTGTTGATAAAGAACTGGAATTTAAAAGAAGTGATGAAAAATAAAAAACATTGATGTTAATAAAGTTAAGTAATTGGGTTTTGTACAAATCCTGGCTTCTGACGATTTGTTTTTTTGATGCTGTATTTTGCAAAATTGAACAGTGAGTGTCTGGCTTATAAATCATTTATAGTACAAGTTTACCTTTTGCCTGTTGCCCTCGGGGACGCCAGAAAACTGCCCAGATATCTCGTTGCCTAGAATATTTTATGTATAACTAGTATAGATTTACTGTTTCCATTGTTTTGTGGCATTTCTAAGAGATCTGACACGTGTGTGTGGTCGCATGTTTGCAGGGGTGTAGCTAGAAACTCCTTTTGAGTTGCCCAATAAATAGTCTTTATAGGAGTTGTAATCACTGAGAAATTCTCTACATTATTAAGCACTTAAAATGTCTGCGTACCTGTACCTTTCTACTACATATCAGTCTTCAGCAACAGGTGGAGTTTGCTGAGCTGTGATGGAGATGGCTTAGTTATTAATAGTAATTATTTTAAACACTCAACGACCTGATCGACATCCAGAAAAATTACATTATGTGCTGAACAGGTACTGAAGATTCCACCCAAAAACCCATCTGAACATTCATTGTTGCTAAAGAACATAATGAGATGATGAGACAAGACATAACTGCGATATGGATACTGTTTACTCATTTTTCCATGTGAACACCTAATCCCAAATATGATCAAACCAGGATAAGAGTATGTACATGTAATGTAATGCAGCTAATTTTGTGGATGAAAAGATTAGTCTTGCAACATTAGACACTCAGCAATGATTTAAATATGTAAAATATCAAATTACTACGTTACTGTGGTTGGTATGTTTGCTTATGTTACCGTGAAGACAGCACTCCCAGCCAAATCTGATCAAACCAAGCCCACGGAAAATGCAGATTTGGAGACTTCTCTGACTCTTATCAGGAAATAATGAAAGGTGATTCTAGCTAATGCGAATTTTCTCTTTTTTGGCTAGATGCTGAACCCCAAGTTGTTCCTGGGGTGCATTATGTAACCCGCTTCACCCCACTGTGCTGGGCATGTATATGTGTCTCTGTGAGTGTGTTCATAGTATAACTTCACTATCTCCAGTCCCCCAGTCAACTTCCCACCAGCAGCCCACACACTGTGTTCAATCAACTTCAACTTAATTTAAAAAAAAATGTTGGGGTTACTGTAGCTGTGGAAAAGACGGTTTGGGTTTTGTATATTTATTCAACATGTAATAATCATAACATATGGAAAATATGTTGATTTGAACACAGAAACAGGCAGGGTACATGTTCTTGTGTAACAGATGGTTTGGATGTTGTGGGAACGAAACATGCAATAACAGTAACATGCTGATTCAAGACAAAGCACACAAACACTATATAAAGGATTTAAAGGACAATTACTGTTGCTTTTTAATACTTCAGTACCGCCATATAATTTTGTATTTGGGGGGTGCAGTAATATTGTAATTTTCCTCAGATTTGATTGTGCGCTAAATTACATTGCAGAAATTTACACCTACTGTATAATGATGTTGTTGCTCCTTTGTGTTATGATAATAACACTGATTTGTGTTATTTCTGTAGGTGCCGAGCGGGCCTTAATTTTAGCAGTGATAATATTCTGTTTATGAAAGCTAATACTTTGTTTACATGAGTTTTTCCATTTTTTTTAACATGGTCATTTTCTTTTTAGTGCAACTTATTATTAGTGGTAGAGGTGCCATTGTGCAAGATGGAATTTTGGTTGTAGCATTTTACAATATGTTGTTTTGGATCCCACAGAACCAACTGACATCACTGTGGTTGTTTGAACTGTGTCCTGGTGCATTTTTATCTTCACTCAGCAGCATTAACTTCATCTGACCTGCTGCTTTTCTGTAATACCTGTCTTTACTTTACTAAGACACAGCACAAACCAACTGTGCTGGTTAACAAGCTGTTATCACTGTCCAGCAGGAGATACCATGAGTAATCTAACTGGGTGAGAACATTGGAAAACATGTGGTTGACTTATCTACATTGCAGTATTTCATGACGCTGAGTCATGTGTTCTTATAGAGGTGATTCACAGTCCACCCGAGATGAAGAAGACAGTGAAGATGAGTCCCTGTGCTTCGAAATCAAAACCCGTTTGGAGGATTTGTTCTCTGACACTCACCTGGCAGAGGACGGCTTCTTACTGAAACACATACAAAAGAACAAGCAGGGCTACGTCAGTCTCAAGCTCCTCACTTGTTTGAAAAAGGTAAAAAAATATTTATTTGGTTTCAGTGAAATTTTGTGTGCTTTCTATGATGTTTACATTCCAACCGTTTGAATAAAAACAGTGAAATGCAAACAAAGCTGAGGTTGCCACTGTTTGTTACAGATAAAGGCCCTGACCACAGACTGGTACATGACTCTAGCAGGAGCAGTGTACTCTGACCTTCTTGAAGTGAATGATGAATGTACCAAAGTGAGGCGAATAAAGCCGCTTCCCAAATGGCTGCTGTGTTCACCCACCAGCAAGCTCCTCCTTGCCTGGAACCTTTCCGGGATGCAAACCGGAGAAGACGGAGCAGCTGGAGGCCTGGAGCACCTCTCACTCCCAGAGAAGATCCTGCTGAACTTCAGTGCTCACGGCAGTGTCACCTCAGTCTGGATCCTGCAACCCGGCAAAGAGCTTCCTAAGGAGCTGCAGTGCTATGCCAAACGTCACAAAGAAATAGGCCAGCATTTGTGCACAGTGGTGAAGTTTGATAGTTTGGAGGCAGTTCGCAAGGCCTACAATGCCCTGAAAGCAGAAGAGGAGAAGTCTAAAGGCAAGGGGATGTGTGTGGTGCCTTTGGGATTCCAGTCAATGCATCACATGAGTGAGGATGATTCATCAGAGGAAAGAAAGGAGGACCAACCTGGGGACACGCCATCCCAGGAAACCTCAGAGGATTCAGTCCAGGACGAACTCTCCTCACCAGTTAGGGTTTCTGATCAAATTCCAGACACATCTCAGAACCAAAATACTTTGAACAACTTTACAACACTGGAGCAGCCTTTCTCTGGTTTGAATCAGAAGTACAGTCGACTGAGCTGGTGCTCTGGAGACTCTAATAAAGGAAGTTCGGAAAGCCCCTGGGTGCTGAGGCGCAAATTTGCAGCCAGAGCATTAAACTGCAAAGCAGCTGGACACCTGAACATTCCCTACATGGTGCAACGAGTGCTGCGCCAGCCCCTGGGCCCTGATGGCACCAGGGGTTTTCACGGAAGAGGGAAGCTACTGCAGCAGGAAAAGACCAAACTCTCCCATGGAGAAAGAAGTGCCACTTGTGCTTGAATAACTGTGGTAGATTTGTGGTGCAACATATTACAAAATTTACAAAAAAGCTGATGAAGCAAAATCTTTTTTTTTTTTTTTGCAATAAACAGTGACATTTGGGTTTTCCTACCTCTGCTCATGAGAAATAGTTTATTCTAGGTGACATGTAGTTGTACTCAACTGACAGATGGGGGCAGCATTTAGCCATGTCCACAAATGTGTTAATCTAAACACTATGTGCTAGCTGTCAGTTGCGTAGGAATTAAATATACTGTAATGCATGGAAGTAGACTAAAATACATATTAGCTGGAGGGACAAATTGTAACACAAACTGAGGTATTTAAGTATGCAAGTAAATGTGTCTCTGAACCTACACGTGCCTCTGCTGAAATTCGAGCGGCTTCTGAACTCCTGGGGCCTCAGCTCGTCTGCTCACAACTGCAAATTGCAATGTATATTTGTTCTTGAGCCAGGATGGATTTACCTTGTTACTACTTTCTCTGAGAAAGAGGTGTTGTCTTTCAACATGAAACGCTCAGAAAAAAGCCCTCATTGTCCCACTGCATCTTTTTCACAAATGCCTGTTTAGATTATGGTTCCCTAAAAAGTAGTTTTCCACTCGCTGAGGTGACATTTGGCTGAAGGCTCCTTATCCAATCATCAAACCACATCTTGTGCAAGATGAGCGTAGTAGCAACATTTGTGTCTTACTTCCAGCCTCTCTAACGACACCTCGACTGGAATGATGTGTTTACAGTGTTACTGATTGAGGGCTTCCTTAAAATCTTGGCCAAACCTAAACAAAATGTGTTTTTTCACTCATCCACACCCAGTGGAAAAGATTCAATCAGATGTGTAAGAGATTCTATTATTCAAATTCAAAACATACTTTTTTTTCTTCGATTGTATATGTTGAATGTCAGACTGTTTTCATGACTAATGTAATGTTAGCTTGTATCAAGTATTTCATTCCTATTGTCCCTGACTTGATTTAACAATTAAAAGCTGTTGGGCTTTTATAGCAGCAGAGGCTGGTCTATGAAAACTTTAAACATCTGTGAACAATATGTATAGAGTAGAAATGCTGCTGCCCGATGTCAGGAAATATTTCTCTGCTGATAATTCCTTTTCAAGGGCAGAAAAGCACAAAATCCCCTGCTAACTGGAAGTCATTATGCATTTAAATAGGCAACTCTGGCCAATTATTGAAGTGTGGAGTAAGTCAAACAAGTTGTAATAATTCTTGTGTTTTCTTAATTGTTAGGGGAGGGGATCTGGAGGATTTTGCACCTGCCAACCATTACCAAAATAGAGGAAGCTAGAAGGTATCATCTCTTGATTTGTGGCACAGTGTTCTTCGGGTTAGCACTGCAGGCTTCACTTGAGACTTTGTGTTAAATCTACACTTTAGGTCACTGAGATAACCCTTAAAATATCCATCAGTACACATTTTTGGTCTGATACAAAACTTGGGTAAAGATTCCTTTGGTTTTTCTCTTTTCTTTCAAGTCAACACTGAAGGAATTTAAGTCCTAGAAAGTTGGCAAATGTGCCACGTTTCCGCTGCACTAGTGAAACTTTGAAGAGTGTGATCTGTATATAGTTTGGCCTGAGGATATGTGAATGAGTCACAGTGTTAGAATGAGATATTTGTTAGCAAATAACTCTTTTCCTGTTGTGATGCTGACTTCGTTACTGTAGCACAGGGATTATTGCTTCATCTCAACATCTCAGGCTCCAGACACAATTCTTAACCATCAGTTCCGTCTGGGACATCGATGTACGGGTAGATTTATTTGACAGGTTTATGCTCCCAGACAGTACCTGCAAAGCTCGGTGTATCTTCCTCATCTCTCCCTCCCACATGCATTGCTTCACTCATCTCCAAAACTGGCTGGCCTCTGTTTATATATGATTGACCCCACACACCTGATGCATTTCCTCCATGGAAGGGGTATTTATTTAGATTGCTGTCTGGAGTGCCTGATACCTTACAAAACCACCACCATCTGCTCCTCATTTGCTGCTCGAGGGCTAAAACACTGGTTTGTATTGGAGGAGACGAAATCCTCAACAACAGCACTCTTGGTTTTATCTCCAGCCAACTGTAGACTGAATCATCATGAAATACCTCTGCTGTGATAATTCTATTAAACTGGGGTTAATGTTGTCTTAGCACCATTTAAACCAATTGTGAACTTCCTTAATTCCTCCTAAAAGATTGGAAAACATTTGCTAAGGCAGACCCCTCTAACGGCACTGATCTGCCCATTTGAGGCCATTACCAAATGCCTGCTTAAGATGGCAGGCTTTTTTTGCGGCAGAAGGTAAATGTAAGCCCTCACTAGGACCAAAGCATCCTTCAGTGCTCCTGGAGCTAGAGCCAGGGAGATTATCATGTCAGGAGTAATCCGACTCGGCCCACAAGCAACTATGGAGGAGGAGCAACAGTTAAGGGGGCTGGCAGGCAGACGCATCAGAGAAGCTTTCTGCCCCACTTACGATAACCACACTCTCCCTCCTCACCCTAACCCATCTTCTCAACCCGCAGAGTTCCCCTCCCTGGAGCTGAAGACAAGACCTGATGCTGGAAAGGGGGTAAGGGCATGTGTATTATCTTTCCTACAGCACTCTTGTGTGCAGTTAATATGCTGTGAATTTCACAGCAGATGGAGTAGAAGTAAAGACATCTGTAAGATCTGTTCATTACATCTGACATTACATCGTACCTCGGATTGCGTCTTTCCTGTTCTGTTTCAGGTTCATGTTTATGCAAAAAAGGGCATCGAGAATTGTGAATGGAGAAGCATGATCACAGGAGTTCTCTGAAGTGAACCAGATGCCATTTTCGGGGTTTCTCTTCTTTTCCCAGCTCTTTCTGAATGGATCAAGCAGAGTGCCATGAAGCACATGCTTGCTTTCAGAGGAATGTTGATCTTGATCTGTGGAACCTAAAGGAGTTCTATGGAAGTGCAAATATGATAAAAAAATAATTCACCCTGGACCTGAATCAAGTCAGGACACCTCCCCAACTTGCAGGCACAGGGAGTTGTGATGCTTTTCAAGGGAACAAGCAGGAATCCTGCCCTCACTCCTAGCCTGTGATGATGATGGACTTACCCAGCAAGAACTTGCCTGTGGAGGTCAGCTGAAGACGACGCCACGCAGCTAAGTCTGGATTAGCCGGCCGAACGGTAAGGACACCACATCTTCTTTTGTTAGTTTAAGCCGGCAGCTTATGGGGAAGGTGTTATGTGCCACTGACAGGGATGCCTCACTAAGTGCTTGAGTGGCAGAAAACACACACTGGATTAATTGTATCAACAAGCGGTCCTTGCAGGAACCGCATGTTAATAGCACAGAGCGGCCTGTCACGAAATGTTTGTAGAGCAGTTACCACTGATTACAAGAACCATGCCACTATGTTGGTTAAGCAATAAGAAAATGAAATATTTTATATAATTCTCTTGCTGAGCCGTTTGTTTTTTCAGGGAGGAATATTTTCCTTTCCTGTCACTTATCCAACATGGTGGTCTACCTCATTATCATGCATAATGGCTCTTCAAATACTCTGTGGCTTTCCTTTCCCAAAAGTTGGAGCACTACTTTGAGATGGTACAAAATAATGATTTTAGAATAATTTTTGTTTTGTTTTTCTCTTTCTAAAGATTTTTTCTTTTTTTGCAGAGTTGCACTTTTAATAGTTTAAATAATTGAAAAGATCAGGATTAAATGGTTGAACACACTTGACAATATACACCGTGGGTATTTCGTTGAAGTGATGATTCCTTCTCACTAAGCCCATATCATATGTAGAGATTATACTGTTCTAGTGGAGCCACGAGAAGCCAAATAGAGGCTAAGTCTAAAGTAAATTGAGCCAACTTTCATAACCTTCTAGAGCTGGTCATAACTGAAGGAAACAGAAGGGGAAGCTAAACTGATGCATCACTCCTCAATGTCTCACCAGCATAGTTTTGTCACTTGTTTAGAAGAATATGAATTTGCATACAACCGAAAATCTTTTAGTTTGAATAAAGCATGGGCTTTTAAAAATATCTTAGATGTTTGTACTTGCATGTGCTTGTTCGTGTGGGTCATATTTGAAAGTAGTATTCAACGTGTGCCAGATGGCCGTCAACCTTTTGCAACAGCAACATGTTTAACTTGGGTTCAAAATCAATGCAGTTGAAAAACTGACACAGACAGATTAGCAACAAAAATAGCAGATTGTAGACTCTTCTTTCTGTAGAAAACAGCAGTCCTACTACACAAAAACATGATCAGAAAAGGAGACGTTTCCCTGTCAGGTCTCATATAATCCCACTTTGTCTTTTACTAAGGTTATTTAAATGTCAGAACTGTACCTTGGCTTAGCTCTTTCTATGATAGTAAAGGGCAGACCGTTTTGGACTGGTGTCAAATGTGAATCTATAAGTTTATCTTCCTCTGAAACCTCATTAATACCACCCAACAGCAACAGGTCTGAATTGTGAGATTTCGTGCCAGGCTGTTGGGTCACTGGAATAATCAGTATAAATCTGTGGGACATGATACTAGGTCTTCCAAAATAAATTTTAAGCTTTTTAAGCCACTTAGCTGCATCCAGTAGTTTAGAAACCTGCAGGAATTATGTTCAGAATTTGTAGAATCTCTGTAAAAATGATCACTATTTTTATGGCATTAGCCACAGATATTTTCCCCCTTTTTTTTCTTCTCAGTAATGAACAGCAGCTTTCTCACTACCATGGAAGAGGCTTGTTTTAATTATCCTATGGTTACTGAGTGACAGAACCAAAGCCAACTGAAGTGGCTGCCCAATGAAATTACAGCGCAGTCTAGCCTTAGTCTTTTTTTGCAGTTGTATTAAAACCAAGGCTGAATTTAGAACAGCCAATCCTGGCTCAGAACATCCACTTTATTTTACAACCTTTTGTCCCATCCTGGCTCCAACACAACACCTCTTACTCATCACTATTGTCACTTTTCTACTTCATTATTCTAGGTGAAAGCAGGACATGTTGTAAAGGAGGAAGAAGCACCTGTTGGTGCTCTCTCTTGGTGGACCCTGCATACTCGCCTAACCCCTGAGCTAGAGGTGTCTGATGGATTAACGCAGACACACACACACACACATAGGGCTTCGCCACCAACACTGCAGCCAGGTGTTAACCCACGTGACTGCAGATAAACCTCACAGGCATTAGTGCTAATCCCGCCCTGATCTTTGGAATATGTCCCTATTACCTCCCCAAGCCTGTCCTCAGGCCTCCTGATGCTCACTTAAGAGGGAAAAGACAAGACAAGGCCTTTCTAGGACTCCCTAAAGCACGTTGTTTCCTTGCAACCACACAGTAGGTGCCTTTCCCGCTGTTTGTTATGCTCCTGTTATCTTTTCATTGCGAGTATTTTTGGGGTGTGTTCAGAGCAGCACAGAGACAGTCAGTCACATGGGTGGAGCTGAGCTGAATCACATAGCGTGGTAATAATGTTCTTTAAGTAGAGGCCTCAGGTTGTTCAGTGGCAAATACGCAATGGTTAGACCTGCGGACCTTTCTAGATATGAAGAAGCAGCAGTCTTATGTAAACTTGATTATCTAGTGTTATGTGATGGTGCTGCTGGAGGTGTGCGTGCTCCCTGGAAGTGAAGTGGGTGTCTGGACAACAGTGGAAGGTTGGACTTTGTCTTGATTTCTACACGAGCCCATGTCATATGATTTGGGAAAAGTGAAACCACGCGAGTGCTGTATCTGTGTGTTTATGGTCTGTGTGAGTCACAGTGGAGGAGAGTGAGTGAGACAGAACAGGCTGTATTTAGGGAATGTATAGGAACAAATGCTACAGAGTGGTGGCGCATAAAAGCTGGCATCTGCTTTTTTTTCAGAACAAAGAAGCTCTTCATTCATTCCTCTCTGTGATCTTCTCTTGCTGTAATTATGTCACACTGGTCAAGATTCAAGCAAGATTTCAAGAAGCCCCCACACCACAAGACCCCATCCACCCACACCCGTCTGCCAGCTTCATTCAAAAATATTAACCACAGATTCCCCTTATCCTCATTTTGACAGATCTCTAGTTCATCTTATATAGGCTGTGGCATTCTGTTGAGTGTTGTCCTTCTGGCATGGGAGGGACAGGAGGACCCGAGTGACATGTTACTGTAATTACATTATGGTCAGCTTAGCAGTGCCATGGCCGCTGACCCAATTATTTCTTTGAAACATCTATTTTATTGTGTCATTTGAAATAATGCGATCTTTGAGACACAACAAGAGCTCAGTTGAGGGTTGAAGATCAGACTTCAGCAGTACGATGCATGCATTTTAGAATACATAATGTTTCTGGAATGGCTTTGTCAGACTCCCTGTAAGAATTCTTGGCTACACAGTTCATTTTCATGCATCATACATCCTGTGGGATTGCTTTCACTCTGCTGGTATGGTGACACATGGCAGCAAAAAATCAGGTGAATAATTTCCAAACACAAGATCTTGATGAGAACTTTACAGAGATCTTTTTTTTTGTGAATAAATTGTTTTCACAGCTCAAAACATGTGACATGTTTGACCAGCCTTATCTGCCCATACGCAGGAACATATATGGACATATCAGCACTGGTGCTTAGTGAGGGTCAGGCATGCTGCTGCAGTGTGGGAGCTGTTTTACTTGTCTTTACGACTCATCTGCACTTTTATGCCTCTGTTTGAGGATGGCTTTTCCTTCTGCTGCGGAGTCCTCTGGGGTTCCACTATATCCTCTGTGTTGTTGTGCCTCTCAGTTTGCTGGAAAATTGCAGTGTTTGTTCTTTCAGGAAGTGAACTAGGCATTCATGTCTTTCTGTTGCTCTCCTAAGAAAACACAGGTGCCCCTTCCCTCCATCAATAAATGTATATTTATGTCCATGACAGCGGAGGCCAGTGGTAGATATTAAATGGCTGTGCTGATTAATCATCCATGACCATCTGAACAAGCTGCAGAATGCTCCTTGGCACTTTTATTGGCGCCAATCGACTACAGATGAGACTAATGTGTTTCTAAGTGGAGCAATTATGACAATCAAAGTGTCCTCAGGGACATGAGATCAGTCTTTGATGACCAGGCTTCCTCCAGTGTGAGTGACTGAGATATCAGAGGACTCATCTGTTTTTTTTCAAGCTAATTGTTTTATCAAGATGACGGGCCAAGGACACTGATGTATCACAGCGGTGTGAGACAACGAACTCCGAGGATGAGCAATGGTGCCAAACTGACCTATTAATAGCACAAGAAAACAATGATCTCATCCTTTGCCATATATCATAATAAAGTGGTTCTTTTTAAATTGAGAATTTATCATGTTTAGAGCAGGAGCAGTTAGATTTTTTGTGTTAGGAGTTGGTGTGGAACCAAGACAAACAAAACAAAACTTTCCACTGAATATTCGATCTATCCTTTCTGGCGGTAAAATACAACTGTGAGAAACTGTAGACGTATAGGGCACAGAGTGACTTTCTGGAGCAGCCGCAGCTCCACATTTGATTGATATAGACGGTGTCAAATGAGGTTGTTAGGTGAAATGTTTGACTTTCAAATGAGTACCACTCTACCCCTTCATTGTGCAGAGGCTGCTTACCACGTCAAAGCCATATGGAATTATGACTGATGAGTCAAGCTTTGACTGATATGACTGGTTATACCTGTTTACATGCTGTTTATACCACTGTAACTCATGTGTGCAGCTTCTTTGTATTTTTCCTCTGCGGTGTCCAAAACACTGTGCAAAACTGTCTGAATTTGCATATAGTCATCCTTTTTGTTTTAGTTACTCGAGTGCAAAAGGTTAAATTCCACAAGAACAACCAAAATCTTCCTACTTTTTTACAAGTTTTCACAAACCTTCCTGTCTAATGTGCTCTGTGGGAGCGGCCTACACGCTGAATGTGCAAACTTCCAGGAATTATTCATTTCAGCTTTTTGTTTCTATAATAAACTAGACACAGATATGTAACATTTTGTCCCACTGTAAACAATCCAGCAGCCTGTATATGTAGACTACAGAATCCAGTCTGGCAAAACACTTTGAAGGACTGGTCTGGATTTGCTGTTAGTCACTCCCAGTATACCATTTCCGGCACTGGGGAAATGTATTGCTCACTGGTAACATGAAAAATACAAAAGAAGCCAGCTTGTAAAACTTCTGAAATACCTGTGCAGCAACAATTAGAGGAGAAAACATAAGGAATAATCTTTGACATTTTTGTGTGTCTGTTTTGGTGCAGTGTCTATTGAAAGGGAGGAGCTGTGTGAGATAAACGGATGTACAAACAGACATTTTCAGTGAGGCTTCATTGTACATAGCATTACAAATAGGTGTGGCTGTAAAAGGGAGGATGTTGTGGCAACATTTACTTCTACAGTTTCTTCTTCAGAAATGTAAGAAAAGAGATTCATATTCTCAGGCAGTTTGATACACAAACGTATAGCAGGTTTCAAGGCTCAAAGGGCTGCAAAACTCATCTAGCCTGCCTTCAGTTCGAATAACAAATTGCAGTTATGTTTTTAGCTCCTCAGGCAGCAGCGATTAGACTTTAAACACACACTGCATTCTCAGGTGTCAGCAAGTGATGTCGAGCTTGCAGATCATGAACCCACTTAGAGTGAAAATGAGCTGACAGCAGAATCAGGAAAAGTAAACTGACGGCAAAATAAAAGCCCTGTTAGTGAAACCTCAGCTGAGAGAAGGGGATTTATGGAAGGTCACCTAAATGCAATGGCATATAACATAAGAATTATTGCATTGTTCTCAAGGCAATATGATAAGTTGAGAATATATGTGTGACTGTTTGAACATGTCTGACATCTATGCATGTTGCCTCTCCCGACAGAGTTTCAATGCTCCTCCACATTCTAAGATGAAGTTATGGAAAAGTACTACTTTTGCCTTCGTGCTCTGTGGTGCAGCCCTGTCCATGCTCCTCGTTAAAAACATGGGCACTATCGGACAGTTTAAACCTAGGACAAAACATTCATACACAACTTCATCCTCATCGAGAATATCATCATCAGCAGAATCAACATCCAGGACCTCATTATCATCACCCTCATCGTCCTCAGTGGAATCAACAGTGCTGTCCCGGCAGAGGAGTGGTCTCCATCGGAGAATCCGCTCAGCAGACGACATGAACTCTCTCCTGTCAGAGTGTAAGATAAACTGTTATTTTCTTCCTTCCTTGTCTGGTCTGAGATAAGGTGTCGTGTGAAAGGGTTCAGACAGAAAACGCTGTTGTTTACAGAGCAGGTTTTTATGTCTCGCAACAACCTTCAGTCAATTAGCACCTCATAGTTCACTTACTCTCCAGAGAACCACTGTAACCTTCCAGTGCAGATGATATACCCGCTGTACTCTGGTTTCACGTCACCTCATTGAGAGGCATCAATCAACGAAATCGACTCACTGTTTCTGAGGTGCTGCTGGTGATAAGGCCACTTCTTAGCTGTCATGATGTCAGTTAAAATAAGCTTGTTTTTTTGTGTTAACCCAACATTCATTATCCTGTCAACTACAATATACTATCTCTGTGAATCATCTGTCCTGTTTACAGATCTGATTAGCGTGAATGTTATCCACAAAATTACACAGAATCAGATAGTCCCCCTGCCACCTGTCTATAATTGATGATTTATCTTCTCTCTGTCAGTTTCCGTGATGTTCCAGAGCTTCACTGAGGGTGAGCTTCAGCATGTGGTTGAGACCTTGCTAGACAAGAAGAGAAGGAAGAGCCCTCGCCTGGGCGACAACCAGGGTCGAAGGACTAAAAGAGCCCGGAGGCCAAAGCCCTGCTCTGTAAGGGAGCTGGAGCTAACTGTGAGTGAACTGGGCCTCGGCTATGACAGTGATGAGACAGTGCTGCTGCGCTACTGCAGCGGTAAATGCACAGCCCATAGGCACAACTATGACATCACTATGGAGCACATGATGCGGACAGGTTTCAAGAAGAAGGGACGCAAGGATAAAGTTAGCAATGGGCCCTGCTGCCGACCCATTGCATTTGAAAAAGACTTTTCCTTCCTGGACAATAAGAGCCGCTATCACACTATACAAAATGTATCTGCAAAGCATTGTGGGTGTGTATGACCCAGTTAGATGGACTTTGAACCCCTTTTTGCAAGAGGAACATGGCTGCTGTTAAAAGACAAACAGAGCAAACTATGGGATATGCAGTCAAGGAAAGGAGGAAAGGATGGCAATATGTTGATGCTGCTTCATGGCAGCCTCCTGTTTTGACAGACAGACTCTGACTCTTTTTGTCTGTCAGGTTGGGATCACACAGACAAGTGCTGTGTTTGTGTGGATTCCATGTAAAAAGACAAAAAATGATACGTTCATACCAAAAAGTTTTTTTTATTATCTTTTCTATCTGTGTAGTAACACTGTAAATTGTGGTTTAACAACAATGTAGCAGCATTATGTTTGTGGTGTTACATTTGACTTGTAGTGCATGTGATAGACTCTTGATGATGATGAGCCATGGTAGACTAGATTATTATTGTTACTACACTTGATATTCATGGGTGTCCAAATGTCGTAGTTTACATGGTTTATAATGGTGACAGTAAGTCACACTTTCCGGCAAAGAAGAAGTTCTTGAAATAAATTTTAAAGCCATAAATGAAACAAAGGTTCATATAACTCCCCAATGTTTACTTTAAAGTTCCACAAAGGGAAGTTAGGAACATTGACCTAATTATAAAGTCCATGTCCAGAGGATGTATTGACTTAAGGGTCTGTTGAATCATTGTTATCACAGGCTAAGGCCTCGTAACCTGTTTCCCTGTTTGTATGCATTAATGTTACTGATTGCAGTGTTATTACACAGGTGAAAGAACAAGTGTTATTGATAAGAATTTGACGATGAAAGAAAATCTTTTTCTATAGTTCCAGGTTCGATACCCACCTTTAATAACTGTGTCTTGTATATTGATGTTGTGTAGCTTAACAACAGGGACCTGCTTCAAAAGACATAAATACAGTTTCACTGGAACAGAACAATTATACAAAAATTCTCACATCTGCTCTCTATAAAATGAACCATCACACTCCAAGACAATGTCATTTTAAGTATTTTTACACTTTTCCCAAATACCCCTGTGTTATAATTTACCATAATCGTCTGGAAGGATTTTCCTCAAAAAAATTGCCAAAATACACAAATTCACTTCATCAAACGCTATTAATTCACAAACATAGATTCATAAAAATCTCATGTTCCAGGTGATATAACCTCTGTAATATCATCCCTGGATGTAATTTGTGAACGTTTACACTTAAGAGTTTTTAGCTGTGACTCAAGTGTGAAAGAGAAGGATGGTTTTAGCGTTCATTAGTGGTAAGTTCTTCTCCTTGCCGACAGAAAATTAACCGTGAAGTAGAGTCAGGATCTGGAAATGTGTTTGCACCCATCCATAAAACCCTGTAACTTACTCTAATCTAAAGCTCACAGTTCTCTTTCTAATGGCGCATCAAATGCCTCTTTGTGTATTGCCTGGTGGACTCATAGGGGAAAAAATATGAAGCATTTTTTAAATGTTTGACAATTACTGTTTGGTATGAACCCATTGCAACTGTTCGCCTGAAGTACAAGAAATTATATTTTCTTTCTTTCTTTTTTGAGGAAGTGCAGTGCGGGGCATGGATGCGGTGCATCTTTTTTTTTTGTAGTTTATATTGTATTTATTTGGGGAGTAAATTATGGTTTTGCATATTTATTTAGATTACCACACAGAAACAGGACAGCTTAATATCATTAAGCAACTGTGCCAAAAATGTTTTATCTAACATTCTATATTGACTGCTGAATAAATATAATTTCAGAGGTATGGATGTTCATCATTTCTCTCAAACCACTGATCTTTGGGTGTCAAATATTCTGTATTCATATTTTATTTAAAATAAATAAATACATAAACTCTAATCATGCAATATGGTTTTAATGGATAAAAAAGAGGACACTGTTATATGAAAGTGTATCGAACATGGTGTCTCACTCTGTTGATGTTCTCTCTCTGAAATCATCTTTTATAACAGCTCAGCAGCCTTCTGCACTGAACAGCAGTGGTGACATAATCTTACACAACGAGGCTTTTGACCAGACAGTTTGATCACTCTGACAGGAAGAAAAGATCAGCAGCCACTGAGGGATGTGACTGTGACGGCTTCTTCCTATTTTCAAATTATTGACAAAAAGCTAAGGTAAACAAATTAAAGCTCTTAATCTTCTTCTCAGTATTAACGGATAAGGTTGTAACAATCTGTGTTTCTTGTCAACAAATCCAATGAAATCACCAAAATCTTCTTACTGATTCTACTAACCACTAACAGGCTGCGAGGCCAAGGCCCAAAAACATTTCAATTCTCTGTATCAGAAAACTTAGTTGTTGTCCAAAAACTATTAAAAACACATCAGTGAGCCACACTGTTGTACTGGTAACATGTTCCTTCATTACAATGAAAATGGAAACTGCAGTTTATTTTGAGTCAGTTACACATATAATGTTGCCATAAACACTCGCAAGAGCCCAACTGCGCTGTCACAAACAAATTACCTATTTACTCAGTTCTAGGCAACGTTTGCTAAAAACGACAACGGCCAATTGTTTTAGAGAGGTCATAAAGGAAATGACAAAGTAAGAGAAAGTTTACATACATATTTTCTTTTCAGGTTATCAGCTGTGTGCCCCTGGGACTTCATTCTTCACGCTAAATACAATAGAGGTGAGTTGTTTTTGCTAGTCATAGTGCTGATGAATTACACAAGAAAAATTCAACACCAACCAGTCTAGTAATCTACAGAAAATTTATAAAAAATCATCTGTTTTCATAGTGAATATTTCTTTGAAGTAAATTCCAGTAAAAACAGCAGCAGATTAACCAAAACCATTCGCAAAATTTGATATGATGTCTTATCCATCTTAGATGTGTTCAGCTTGAGACAGACTGTTAATTCTGAGTAATATCTCGTGTCATTTTAGCTGGTTGACACATACCTGATGGTTTCACGAAGTGGTTCGCACTTTCAAAAAAGGCCAAAGAAATGTGCAGATTCAAGAGTCTTTTTTTTTTTTTTTTTTTTTTTTTAATAAATGGACTTAGAACAAGTTGTGCAGCTGTGTTGATCACATTCATCTCATGCGGGTCATTCCAGAGAATTGTACTCACTGTGTACATTCACTTTCTTCCCAAACTAAGCAATCCCATCACAGCTTAAACTCTTCATTTGTTCAGTCACATTCAGTCCGTTTTCAGCCTGTTCAGTAGAAAAATAGACCTATGATACTGTTAACTTAGCCATAGAAGTTTATACAGTACATGTAATGCACACCTCCACCTTTGACTGGAGTAATACAAATGTTTCTGTTGAATAGTTTGAATATATTATGCTCAATACTATGAGTACCAATCAATAATATAAATCTATCAATCATTTCAGAGACAGTGGCAAAGACAATTAATAATAATGTATAAATGATTCTTCACAGACAGATGTATTGCTCAGTATACATTATGCTGCATTAATGATTGAATTAGCAGTCTTGCACGGTTATATACAGTATTTCTTGTATTTTAACTACTATTGCAAATTTCCCACTTGTGGGACTAATAAAGGATTATCCTAATTAAAGGATTATCTTATCTTATCTTATCTTATTTTTGAGCATATTTCTGCCAAGTAAAAACCCTCTATAGGGTTTTTCACATCACACGTCTGACATGTCATAGCAGGTAGTAGCACATGTGTAATTGACATCATTAATTGTAGCTGCATTCCTTTCATGTGTGTCAGGTTCAGGGCTCTGGTTATTGTACATTCTGACTCACTGGGGACAAACTACATGGAACAAACCCATCACTGGCTCAATTAGTTACACCTGTGATTATGCTGCTAAAAAAAGGCAAAGATGTTTGCTTTGAAGATGTTACTGTTGCTGCTAATATTGAATTTTACTCCTGAATAAATCGTCCTGGAGGGGAAGAAGAGGAGGCAATCAGGAAAGGTAATAGCAACAGCACTGAAAACCACAGTTTAATAATATACAGCATAGCATGTCTGGATTTGGTTTTAAATTTAAGCGAAGAAATTGAACACGCAAAACTACAGTCAAATGGTTTTCATGAAAAATGTAGAGTATATACTGAAGTCTTCTGGAGATGTTTTATGTGGATGTAAGTCAAGATCAATATTTGTGTGAAGTATATGCATGCCTGGACGACTGAGTTAATATGACATACAATATATACAGAAAACCCAGTGAACAGCAATGGTGGTTTAGTGCTGTATGCAATGAAACCCTTTGCTTCCTTCCCAGTTTACTCATGCACTAAACACTCACAGCATAGGATTGCTTTTTTCATAAAATTATTATTATTTATGATATTATAAATGTAATATATTATAACCATATTTTATCTCAGTTACATTAAGCAGGAAAAGCCTCCCCATGAGACATACTGTACATGCTTAAAGACGTAGTGCTTTTTATCCCCGAGAGACACAAATCCCAGGAAAGGCCAGACAACTTACACAACTTCCTGCACAGTTTCAATGAGACAACACCACCTCTTGGAGTTTACTCTATGGCTGCAGGCACTTGGAGGTAGCACAGAAGTCAGCTTGAGTTATCTGAGTTTAGAGTCAATCCGAGGCAGGTGATGTATGGTCTCGGGCAACTGTTGTATCGTTGTGGGTGAAAAAATAATCCTTTCCCTTTGGGGTTTATTTGGCCGTGTGGAGCACATGTTGTAGTTTGACTGTGACTTACTGTATTTACTGCAGCTGTGGGGGGAGAAATGACTTCAACAGTTTGTATTTTGAGCAATTTCTTATTTTAAAGCCAACTGCAGGAATAACAAAGACTAACATGGCTCCCTCACATCAAAGGCACATCACCCCCAAACATTTGGATGCAATGAAATCCAATATAGGAGAATTTTGCCCTGACTTTCACTCCAGTTACTTGAGGAGAGGAAAACGTGCATAGCATTCCTCCAGTACATTGTATTTACGTAGCTTTTTTAAATACAGTTTCCTGATATTTCTTTCAGAACTGTAGCACCCAAAATACACTTTAAAATGTTTATAACTGCAATAAAAGTGGAACCACTTCACCTCTGATATAAACTGAAATTTCCGCTATTTGTAAACGGCCTTCAACCAGAACATCTACACACCCACTGCAGGGAGAAAGCGGAACCTGCAGGAATGAAAAGACGGTTAATCAAAGCACCACTGGTGAGAAGTTCAAACTGCGCAGTAACACATGGCAGTCAATTCATCACAGAGAATGATTAATCTAGAGGAATTCGTACCACTTCTGGACTGTGGTTTGACATTTTCAAAGAAATAATCATTACCACTATTTGTTTTTCCTGGTGTACTTTTCATGGAGTGATAATACCAGGTTAGACCTTGGGCCAGCAGGAGTTAATGAAGTCCACACTGAAAGAAGTGAAACTCTTTGCCAACAAGGGGCTTGAAGTGATCAGCAAATATGTAGCAAATTAAGCCATTTCACCCATTATGCTGTGCTTTTGCAGGGAATATTCTCACGTCACGTTTGCTAAATAAAATAGTCAACCATCTACATGTTGGCATTTGACAACATTTCTGCTGAAATTAATGATTATTTGTGTTTGCAGATTTAAAGGAAAATCCCTCAATATTCTGCTGTGCTGGAGGACAATAGTGTTAGTATACACAAGACATCTGTTATTGGTAACAGCACTGACAAGATCTACAATAAACATGCCAAAGTTTTACAACCCCCTCCCATGTCCAGCTGCAGCATGTTGGTGAGTCCAGACATCTTTAGAGAAAGTTAGCAGGAGAGAGGATGCAGCAGTGACTCTGGAGGACCCAAACAGCCTGAACAACTGCAGCGGGCAGGTGTTTCTCCTCATGCTGAGCAACTCGGAACTCTCCAAGGATGGATGAACACAATCTGTTTTGGCTGTTTTTTATATTTATGTATAATGAAATGGCTACATCAAGACATTGGGTGTTACATGTTTAATTACATTATACGATTTATATGGGATTGGTTTTGGGGAGGGGGTAGTCTGGTTATGGATACATTATATTTTAAAGATGTAAATGTATAAGTCAAAGAAATATACTTGTCAACTACGCATGTTCATTCATAATTCATGTGCATTTTACAGGACACATCCATAAATATTTAAAACCTTTAAACCTAAATAATCATTAATAATTCACTGGATTTAGATAACAGACAACTGAAAAAAGAAATTCAATGAAAAACTCAGGTCATAATGAGTGACTGTGGCCTATGACATGTAGACAGTGTTATAGATAGTCTGATACAGATAGTGTGAATCTTATCTGACTCAGTCCAGATGGGCTGCTGGTGGTGCTACAGCAGTATAACACTATGATGGACTAGTCTGAGTTTGAGGTCTTGGTAATAAAGGTGCTGAGGCTACATCCTGCATGGCACCATCACTGAATTATGTCCATATGTGAGCAGAGTGGCGTGAACTTGAGTGAACAGAAATCTTCCATTTTCTGGTTCTGATCATTTGCTCTGAGTCTCTGCAAAACATCTCACTTGTTTCTTTTTAAGGCGAATGTGTAGTTTTAGCTGTTTATATCTGTCTCTGTGGAAAGCTGTTTGGCAGATGGAGATGTTGTCTAACAATTGACAGCACTGAGACATAAGTCAGGCCTCTGTCGGAAAGGTAACAACCGTGGTTTCATGATAGTCCTTTTATTATTAAGCTCCATGCCATGACTGCTGTCATCGCACTGGATTCCTTTATATCAGGGCAAGGAAAAGGCGTTTTAAGTTAAAGTGGTTTTGGTTTTGGTCAGATTCAAAAACAGGAGGGGGGCTATGCGTGCCAGGCTGTTTATTTTTCAATGTTGGTGGGTGTGTGAGTGTTTGTAGCGTGCATGAGTGTTTTTTAGGGGCTCTGGGGTTGGGTGGGGTGTTTGGGAGTGGCATGGTTTCATGGAATAGGGTCATTTAAAGAGAGAGGAGAGTGGGGTAAGGTGTAGATCTGGAGGGCCAATCACACCAGCATACAGCCTGTGTTCCCTTCTCCACCACCAACATGGATTGTTTTCAAGATGTAATAACTCAATTGCTTTGCTTGCTTGCGATTCAGGAACACAAACAGTATTTGTGTGTGGTTCGGTTTTGTTTCACTCACATCCAAAAATAGGATCAAGTGGCCATTTTGGAAATAGACATCATTCTCCATACCTACACGTTTCTTTTAATACAAATGGCCTAACAATAGGACTTTTAAAGGAAAAGGAAAAGAGAGACCTTTGAGATTTGTGCAGTGAGCAGTAAAGAATTTAAGATGTAAATCATTATATATATTCAAGCCCATTTATTTTATAATGTGTTAATAACAAAGCACTCTGCACACTGCTTTATGATTAAATACTGCACTAGACTGAAGTTTGCTTTCCTTTCTAATTATTTGATGTTTTTGGCAGCCGGGAACCTTATGTCATGGCTAGAAGGTTCTTCTCAACAGACATTATGATCTGAAACATTTCAACACCACGATTTGAAGACACTATGCTGCTCAAAGCGCTTACGATTGAGGGGGCAAAGGGCTGCAACTTCTGTTGCACATTGATTTCCACTTCAGAAAAATAAAAAACCTCTAGGCAATTTAATATTCATTAAAAATCCTTCAGTATTTCAAAGTACAATATCTGTTAGATATTTAAGTTACTGTTGCTTTTTCACCTCACAGCTCCCCTCTGTGGAAAAATAAGAGAACAGCAGCTGAGGGGGGAAATCTCAACTGGGGTCACTGTAAATCATATTCAAGTGACTTGGCTGACTAAATAAAATATTACACATCAGTATAATACGTAAAAGTATAACAACATAAGTAACATTTTAATGTTGATAATCTCAGATGCTTTTCTGAACCTACTTGAAGTGGCATTCAGTGTTCAGAATCTTTAGTAAAAGTAGTATAGTGTGAATAAACAGCAGGTAACGGGTAAAATTCTTTACAATATTATGCTTCCAGAATGGTTATTAGAAAACTCTAATATTATTACGCATGCATTACTTCAATGTTCAAGTTGCTGCCTGTCAAGGTGGAGTCAATTCTTACTGTTGATTTGATTTATGCACATCTCAAGTCGAGCCTATCATATTTTAAAGCCTGGTAACACAGTGGTGTTGTGTCTAAAATTCAGAGTGAGATTTTTCTTTATATTAGAAACAACAAAACCACCAGATACAGAAATGTGAGTAAACTTTATTTAGCAGAGAGGTATAAGAAAGAAGATGGCCCACAGTTATAAAAAAATTCCCTCAGAAACATTCCTGGAATTAGCCTCAGGATCAGCTGTGTACTCCAATAGACCCCACATTTCTAGTAAATTAGTGACTTATCATTTCTGATGCAATACATGTAGGTAGCTGTCTTACTACTACTACTACACTTTAGTAGTAGTACATTTTCCCAAGTCAATTTGCAGTTAATCAGGTGGTCGAAAGTGACCTGTTTTATAGTGACTTGGTAGTTGAAAGCTTTGAGTGGTAGACATAGTTATAATATCACAGGGTATTAGAAAGTAGTCTACTGCCGTTATTGTTTCACCTGAACAAACAACACTTTGAATAACCCTGAATAAAAGTAAAAACAGCGCTGATGCATCCAGTATAGTGAAACAATTAATTTATACGTGCGACAAATAGCCAACTCTTTTTGTCTGAGCTACTGAAAAGTTATGAGGTCAATTTCAATGTGTATGCAATGTAATGCGACTGTCTGTGGAATGATGAGTAATTCATTTATTTATGTATTCAGTGAGGCTGGAAGTGATACTCACTCATTCAAGGTTAGTAATCTTACTCTATTTATACAACATTTCCATCTTGGAGGTGGATGCTTCTCGTAAAAGCCTCACACAAGTAGCAGTCATGTTGCAGAGTTATTTTCCCAGCCCTCTAACTTGATTCCTTGTAAGGCAATAAATGACATGAATAAAGAACCATCAGAAGTTCTTTATGGGAGATCATATAAATGTTACTCTGATGTTGATGATTGTTTTTCATGTGGCCGCTGCTGTTTACCCAAGCTACTCAAGAGAAAGAATATAATGCGACTTTGATATATATTTACCTCTGTTCACTTGTAGAAAAACAGCACTCCTCATCCATTCCTTCTTTTCCATCAGGGCATTCCACAAATTCTCATTTTAAGTATTTTCATCACAATATTTTATCAACATCTCCTTCTGAACTTAATCCTTTCTGACATGATTGTCCTTAAAGTGCGGCCAAGACTTCACAAGTTGACTAAAACTGCATGACTCATTTACAGATCTGCCTTTTGTAAACATGCTTCAGTTCACAGGTGATAACGGGTCTTAAAAATGTGGCGTCAGAGGCGGTAATCTGAATTTTGCACTCCCTTTAACGCTCAGTGAGTTATAACAACATAGCCAATTGTGTGAAGGAGAGGAATGAGTGTAGTGTTGGAAGGTGTAATTTGTTCTCTGTACCTAAGGAATTTTTAAAAGGAGCTGTATAAGTAATGACATAAGAGGTTAATTTGTGGGCTTTTACTTTTTAACAATGCATATCAGGTGCTTCTGACTGTGAAATTGTGACATGTATATGCTTGAAAGTTGTCCAAGTCTACTGAAATTCAGGAGCTGCTGAAACGAAGAGCTATCACTTTACAACAACTACCACCTGGTGTGAAGTAATGGATTTCTACGGTGTCATTTGCATTTAGTAGTCAGAAAAACAAAGTCTGAATATTCATATGAAGAAAAATTAATGCAAATTTATTCTGTGCAGAAGTAGAGGAGAACATTTTATTTGCACTGCTACAGCACAGAACAGTTTTACTATTTCCCCAAGTGAAATAGACAACTTAAAAGTACAGTAACATTCATCACGTTCATCATAACTTTACAGCCAGGCACTTTGCTGACAGTTCAATTCAATTCAGCTTTATATATTTATATAGCACCAAATAACAACAAAAATCATCTCAAGGAACTTTACAGAGTAAGATCAAGACCTTACAGAACTATAGAGAATAACCTGACAAATACCATGATCAGTAAGCATCAGATGACAGTGGAAAGGGAAAACTACCTTTAATGGAAGAAACCTCCAACAGAATCAGGCTTGGGGTGGATATGTGCCTTAACCGGTCTGGGTGAGTGGAGAGCGGAGAGAGAAAAGAAGTGTATAGCTTATATAGCTTTAAAGTTACAGAACAGAGAGAGGAAGACAGAGAGCACAACCACAAATCACAAAGGCATGCAATGGTGCCATATGCATAGAAAGTGAAGCGAGGAGAGGAGAGGAGCTCAGTACATCAAAGGAGGTCCCTCAAAAGTCTAAGAAGACCAAAGCACAGGTTAGGTTAATGGGAATGCTTTGAGATGTGCAGGTATTTGGTCATAAAACAAATATTTTGACAAATTTAAAAAATGGAAGCTAGTCTTTAGAAATATATTTGTATATGTATTTTAAAATGTATTATAATCTTGTTTTTATGTTTTTTGAATAGTACTGAATAAAATTACGTAATTTACGTAAGGAGGCCAGAGTTCAAAGGTCAAACGCATCCTTAGGAGTAACATATGGCTAATAGTGGGTCGGTAAAGCTTAAGTTAAACAAAACGTAGCAAAGTTGTTTAGGAGATAATTTCCGTTTCAAACTTTTGTACCAATAACATGTCGGAGGTTTGTTGTCAGTAGCGGTGCTGTCTTCTGTGGGCGACATGTTGGAAGCTAACGGCTACACTGCTAACGTTAGCGTTAGCCTGAGTTCACGGGAAGACGGCAAAAGGACGCGCCCAGTGCATCGAATGGAGGATGAAAACTACTCCAGGTGTGAGATCATGGATGTATTGAGTTGGGAAATATCTACTGTAAGCATAGGTGCTTCTTGTAGACAACCCTGAAGCTTATTTCCCCAAACGTGAATGCAGATAATAATGAGGACACCCACCCACAACCCCTGAACACGATGTCACTCATGACCGTTGAATTTGAACTCTCCCCGAACCAGGACCTGGTCGATGGTCTGTTCAAAGAAGGCCAAGGTGTTTAGGTAGGATGTTTTTATCCACTGTTTTGCACTGTGCAGTTTGTCACTAAATGAAATGACAGTCATTTAAAACACTTGCCGATTTCTGAAGCCATATTTAGACTCTTTAAAGACTCTTATAACCATTTGGATATTAAAAAGTCGAACGCAGTAAACGCATGACTGTGAACTGTGAAAACACATAAAAGAAACTAGTAGTAACTTGTGAAACTGGTTAACATATTTTTAATTGTGCAGCAGGTTTTTTTTTTCATGCATAGGATCTCCCTATGGATTCAGAATATATCATCAGAACATCACTAAGTATTTCTGAACTACCATATGTGCTGTTCAAACATCTCTAGTTCATTAACAAAGAGAAAATGACGGATAGCTGTGTCACACAAATCTATACCCAAAACAACACGGGCAGTATTCGTTTTTTACGCCATGCTGTACCTGAATTAAAATTCGTGTTAATGCAAAAATCTAAAATAAGGAATATGATTTTAAAGTAGTATGTACTCTTTCTCAGATGCACTATTGTAGTTTTCTATGTGTTGCTCAAAACAGATGTTTCACAAAATTATGTTTTTTTTTCTTGTCCACACCAAAGATATTGCCTCATTTAAGACCTTTCCATTGCTATACTTTTTCTTTTCTTTTTTTATATATAATATATACTGTTTACCCTTTATTATTTGACAATATAAGGTGATTGTGCAGTTTCCAGAGTCATTATATGAACCTACAGTGAAAAGAAAGGCATGATGCACAAAAGCAATTATGTTACTATGCAACATGCTTTCCCTGAACAGGTAAAGACCACCTTTGAATATTCCACGAACTGTGCTTCCAGTGGTTCAGTGTTTATTTTGGTGCAGAGTTCCTTACGTAACTTTTTGACAAGAGAATGCCCCTAAATGCCATATTTGAACAAAGACTACAATAGGAGAGGAGTGGAGTGTTTTATTTTTTCCTGCACGGGCAACTTCATTCTATGAAGAAAGAAGAATCTCAGTTTGATCCCAGTATAACAGAGAGAACAGATCAAGAATTACATTTAAACCCTCACCGTGTTAACACCATGTGCTTAGATTTTTATACAAATTTTAGTGATATGCTGTATTGCTGCAGGACACATATTTAAATAGAAGCCTTTGAAATAATTGGAAGGATAATGAAAAGGACATGAATAGCCCAGTTTTTATTCATGTCTTGACTGGAGAATATGAGTGCCTATATATCTCAGTGTTTCCTGTTTGATAATGTGTAAACTTCCCCAAAATGTAAGTGGTGTTCTGTTCTGTCAGTTTTATTTTTCTTGCAGACAGTGGTGTCCTCAGCCCCATGTATCCTTAGAAATAACATTCGATCTTACACTTACATAAAAACCCCAACAAAACTTGGGATTGCATTTGATCTCAGTCTGAATTTACAATTACTCATTTTCTTTTCAGTTAAGCAACATTACAGAAACCAGACTCATTCTTCACCCCATATATTTATATGATTTTTGTTACACCATGCCTGACTAAGTCAGAGTGGTAAGATCTCTACAAAGAGGCCTTTAACAGTAACAAAACTAATTTAAATATTTTACTTTGTCTCACAGGTCAATGCATTTTCAGGAGGAAAGAAGATGTTGTGCAATCTGACCACTGAAAAGAGTCTCAGATCTTCAGAGCATAGACTTGGGACTGAAAACTAAAGGTGAGCATATTGTTGACAGTAGAACCTCTGAGTAAAATGTTTATTAAAAAGAATGTAATTTATTTTGGGCTGTCATAGTCATGATATGCTCTACTTATAAAATACTTTGTAATCTTGAGGAAAGTCTTGTATAAAGGATCCATGCTTATTTCTGCTGTATTAGCTCAAAATAGTATAAACATTAATGGGCCTTTCATTCCTTTAGATTTGTGAAATTATTTAGAGCTGTAGGGATTTTTTGCAGATGGTTACCACCTTGCGTGGATGTTTATTTACTTTTCACTATTCAGCTGGATTTTAGGTGAAAGTAACAATACAGTAAAGTGCATTACATATACAGTAAATTTCATCAGTATCTCATCAAAATAAAAAAAATAAAAAGACATCCCAGTTTGTGAAAGTAAAGAACTTACACTGGCAAGAAAAACACCTACTTATGTTTTGTTGGTTTTACTTAATCAAATGGTTGTAACACAGAAAACAAAAAGAAAATAATAATTCATAAGCGCATTTGACCACAGAATAATAGTCAAATCAAATTGGCATGTTAAACTTTACTGTTGTTAGAGGAAAAAAATGCCCTTTGGAGAATTATCTGCCTGATAAATCTGTGGCATTCTAGTGATTGGTTTTTGCAGATATTTTGATTTAATTCCAGGCCTTCTGCAGCACTACTCAAAGGACTGCTATTCCCGAACTCTCCATCCATCCAGCTTCTCCCGCACCTCTAGATGGCGTTTAGGTCTAGTGATTGAGTTGGCTAAGCTATCACAGAAGGTCTTTAAAACTCTAAAAAGAAAGTATAAATTTTACATAACTAGGATAAATGCTTTGGGTCATTGTCTTGCTTTCAGTTATCCCCAATCAGCTGTTGCCCAAAAAGAATGATATGCCTCTTCAGTATGGAGTGCTATCTAATGCTGACGACTTGTACATGATGCAGATCGTCCACTCTCCCACTGCCAAAGCTTTCACCGCATTGCTTCGCTGATGGTGTTAAGCAGACATCTGTCATCTTTTCATGAGCTCTGTACTGTGTGTTTTTTATTTTAATCCAAACACATTCAAAACATTTCTCTTGTTTTATTCAATGATGCAACAAATTCAGAAGCTGTGAGGTAACTTTTTCTCAACAAGGACACTTGTAAGAGCTAAATATAAACTAAAATTATTGGTTTACTGGACATTAACTTTTTAACTTATTAATTTCATAACTTGTATTTTAACAGCCGGGAGGGCACACATGATCAATTTAAGACCATCCACTCTTGAATTTCTGGAAGAAGCAGATAGATGCAAGGCCAAGTAGAGATGAAATTGTAACTGGTTTTACAGTGAACCAAGGTAAAATTAGTAAAGTTGGTATTACCATTTTACATTTTAATTATTATTAAAACCGTAGTTGATTACCATGCTTTGATAAACTCCTCTGATATACAGTAAAGCACGAAATATAGACCTGCTCTCCCTTCTTAACTACATGCTGAGGTAATAGTGATATATGATAATGATATGATAGTGATAACCGTGATACTTTTGGTCACTATAATCGTGATATTACATTTTTAAACTATTTATCTGCTGATAAAATTGTTAGAGGTGAATGAGGAACACGTGTGCTGAGCTGAGAATCCATCATGTTTTTGTGTTACTTAACTTTTTCTTGCCAGTGGATGTGAAGGATTTTAAAGCCTCAGGCAGGGCCACCATTATTCAGAAAGAATTTAGACCCCTTTACTTTTTGGGCACTTTGTGTTGTAGATTTAATATTAAATTGGTAAAAAAAAGAAGTAAAATTGCAGATTAATCTACACTAAATAACCTGTAAGGATGATAGTGTTATTTAAAATTTTTTGTGTGTGTTCAAAGAAAGGTTAACCGTCAGACCAGTCTCAGGTTGTGTGCACTCTAGAGAAGGTTTTCTGTAAGGATTTCAGCTGCATTCATCCCTCCCTCAACTCTGACTGGTCTCCCTGTCCCTGCTACTGAGATGTACCCCCATATATTAATTTGTTGAGCAGGGTCTAGAGTTGAGCTCAAAGAGTTAACTTTTTGTCTCATCAGAGCAGGGAATATTTTTCCTCAGTATTTTTAAACAGTCCTTTAAATGCTGTTTTGCTAATTAAAGCAGGCTGCGCCTTTATGTACCATAAAGGCCTGGTTGATGGAGTGTTACCGAGTTGGTCCTCCTTACAGCAGGACATTTGAAGCTCTGTTAGATTGGCTGTTGGGTGTAGATAATGTATAAAACTGTACATTTTATTTTTTTAAAATGAAACCTATAACACGAAGTGTGCAAAACTGAAGGGGTTTAAAGGGGCCCTACATCCTAGGACTCTATCTTGCTGTTATATTCAAAGTATTTATTTTTTTAAATGCCATGTGAAGAGCAGAGTGATGGTCTACGTGTACAGGGTTACCTGACAGCTAGTCACTAACACAAGATGTGAGAGGTCAGGAAATAGTAGAAAGCTAGTGTTGTTAATTTAAAAAGGTGATATGAGGTCACTAATGGACATTTAAAATCAACTTAATACCAAAAATGTGCTCTTAGCTTCTCTGACATTGGTTGTTATTGGATGTTACCATGTCTAATGGTTTGAGAAGGGCACAACATAACTTCTAAATTCTGTCGAAAACAAGCAGGAGTTTTGTGTCTCTTTAAATGTTTTCTTGAACCAACTATATATTTTGTACTGTGCCAGCATCTAAGGTCAGATTTTTTTGTGAATATACTACTGCAGTCAACTACATGAGACAGCATGAAAAATATCTTACTAGTGAGTCACCAAAGAAAGGCAGATAAGGAGGAGTGTTTGTTAGGGAGGCGTGGCAGGATCTAGTTTGGATAAACTATTGTGTTGTGTGATATTATGACTGGTGAAAACATCAAATATTCATGATCCTGTGTCTGATCTCTATTTAAATCAGTCAGAGCATAGCATACATCAACCTGTAAGACAGATTGAACATAAAAACAAAACAGATTAAGGACTCTGTGCCAAAGTAAACCATCCTCTGCTGATGTCTTACTGTAAACAATTTGATTTCAAGTATGGATCTGGCACAGAGCATCAAATTTCAGAAGGGGGGGGAAAGAAATCATAGGTGTCAGTCCAAAATGGTTTATTTTGTAAAGGGGGCAGTCGGAAGAGATGAGAAAACATGGTGCGCTACTAAAGGATGACATACTCAAATGTACATGACATTCAAAGGATATTACAGTTACCACTCATTTCTGAGTTTTCCACACATGAAGTTAAGCCTTCATTCAACATGTTTTCCAAATGTAAATGGATATAAAAGTATAGTTTCAAAATAAAAATGCATTAACATAATAAACCCCTGGGATGTTGAAAAGAAATAATAAAAAAAAACTGTTACATGCAGAACGTAGACTGAGTTAATTTTCTTGATTTGGAAAAAAAAAAAAAATTAAAAACCCACAACGTGAATAACTAAACATCTCGTTAATTTAGAGAAAATTTGAGGTGAATCCTTCCGCCCTTTTTATCACTAACTCACATTAGCAGAAACTGCACAGTCTTTTATTTACTATAATATAGGTCAATAGGAAATATAAGAAACTGCTATTAATGACAACTTGAGTGGACATGGTTAGCCATAACAAACAGCACATAATGTGTTGAGATGCCTCATGAATATGACAGCCCAAAATAAATTACATTTGCCAAAACCTAATGCACAGACTGTTTGAGATGGGTTTGGGGTGGGGGTGTGGGGATGGACTCAATGTAGGAACAACTGACTGGATGGCGAGTCAAATACACTGTGAATGAAGCTTCTCTGGATGTGTGGCGTCCAGAGGTACGGCTGTAGAGTGAGTAAAAAGGTCCCAAAGTAGAAACTGCAGTCTTAACATGTGCCATACTTTAAAATGCTGAGGAAAACACCCTTACACTCATCAATATGATGAGCAGAAAAGTCCAAAACCAAAGCTTGGAAGTCTTTATTTTTGCTATTGGGGAGAGGAAAAAATACTCAAACAAAAATAAAGCACAAAACGGGAGAAGGAGGGAAGAAAGACTCCAGATATTACGCTGAATGCAGAAAAGATGAACTGCACAAGTTGGGTGAGACACTCCGGCACAGGGGGTTATTTCCTGGAGCTAGACTTCTAATATCCAAAGGTACTGGTCTGGAGGACCCATGTTGGTCAAGGGGTGTCCATGGAGATGCCTACAGCAAAATGCTTCAATAGCAGCATCTTCAGCAGGCTGTTCATGATTGACGCTATGTGCTTCCTGCTGCCTGATTCTCCCCTCCCTCTGAATTACCTGCAAAGAGAAAGTGCCAGTTTGATTACAGTTTAGTGGGTGAGTGGTCTCAATATATCCACAATATAAAGTGGGGTTGTGGAACAGAAAGCTGCTATGGCAACAATAAAACCACAACCTCCAAATCACAACATTACCTTGACATTTAGAGTAAGTATTCAGGAATATTTAATACTTCAACTAAGAAACAAAACTACTGACTTGTAGCAGGAGTGGAGGCTGAAGCGGAGGCAGAGTTGTTGTCATCCTCGTCACTGTCCTCCTCATTGGACTGTGGTACCTCCGCCACAGGGATGGTTGTTGCTGGGGCCTCTGGCTCCTGTTCTGCCCTGCTCTTCAGGGCTAAGATACGGTGATGTAACGCTGCAGCCAGCTGACCTATGTCCTTAGAGCTACCCTGGAGATACAAAGACAAAAGGGGATACACATTGAGAAGGAAAAAAGTCCTTTAGACAACTCAAGGCTCAATTTAGATTTTTTCCACATTATAAAGACAAGGATTAGCTAAAACTTAACTAGAATTAAAAGTGTTAAGTTTTGTGTAAGTGCAGTTTTCGGTAAAAGAGGAACAAAGAGTTGAATATTTAGTATTTTGTGACAATTCTTTTGTACATATGGATTTAGTGCTGTATAAAAAATGTTTTTGATAAATTTTAATTTTGAAATGGATGATATACTGCAATAAATATAGTTAAGTATTAAATTTAAAATTTAGACGCAAGTAGAGAAGTACTCACTAACAAGTATTTATTTTATGACTAAATTGTATTTGCAACGTTAATTAAAAAATATAACAAAAAATGTTGGTTAAATAGCTGTTTTTTTACAAATAAAGAAAACCTGAAATAAAGATGTGCTTGGTCTTAAGGTATCACCTGTAAAGGTAATCAACTGAAAACACACTGATTTTTGGTAAGTCATTCTCTCATAACACAGTACCTCTGATGCTTTTCATAGCTTGAGTAGCTAATGCTAACTAGCCAGCTGTCAACAGATATCAGGCTGATGACAGTGGGAACAGGTGAATTATGTAACAGCTTTCTCATGCAAAGCACAAATGAGCTTTATGTGCTCTGCATGAAGGTTTATTTAAGATATAGGCTGTACTTGTATACAAGGACATGTTTTAAGCTTTTAGCATTTGGGGTGGGGTGGGGTGGGGTGGGGTTGGGGGGAACTAAAATATGTCAGCTGACACATACTGATATTAGGAAGACCTTGACCCCCTGGTCCTCTGTGTCCATGGCAGTGATTCGTACACTCTTCTCGCTGGCCTTGTCCACCTGCATCTGGGGCCAAAGTTTAGTGTTGAGGATCAACCGGAGACTGCCCTGGGTCCTCATCACTGGAAGAGTTTAAACACAAACACACGTAACCGCCATGAACTGCAGGCCAAGGCTGCAACATGTTCTTGCTTTGCACCAAGAACTATCCTGTTCATTAGCATGAGTAAAACATTAATAAATGCTTCTTTGGTCTAATATGTATTGTGTCATATTAATCAGCATCCTAGTGTCCAAGTCCACAGAAGTTGAGTATCATGGGGTTGGGCTCCCCCTTGTGTTCAATGTCATATTCTTAGTTCTCTAAGAACTACTGTTATTCTTACTGCTTATCATCCTATATCTATATAACACAAACATTCAGCCCACATAAGTATTGTGTATTCCAAGTGTGTTTACCTAGACGGGACTGTAGCGTGCCGTCATCTGTCGATGCCATATCATTGAGCCTCAGCAAACCTCGACCTCTCTCTATCCATGACTGAGCAGTTTTCTCAAAAACATATAACTTGCATTGCATCTGAGGAAACAAGACAGGACAGTGTTACTGTGTTCCACATTTATTTACAGCTAAATAACGAGAATATCTTGCCTACCTGTAAAACATTGCTTTCTGATTCCTCTCCAGTTTTGACATCAACTTTCTCTAAGATGCACTTCTTGGCTGTGGCTTTGGTGTATGCTGCTGCAGACTCCTCCAAAGACTCTGACACGCTGTTTGCTGGTGAGATAAAACACGACAGTGAGAAACTCGCACCTCATTCGAGTTGTAAATGTTTGGTCACCAAGCTTTTGATCACCAACTTAATGTGCATGTGTGAAGCAGTTCTTCTCCCTTAAGGTTCCTTTTTGATCAAGCTTGCATTTAAAGCTGGCCCAGATGACTCTGAACCATCTTTTAGTTATGCTGCGATAGACCTAGGCTGCAGAGAAACCCCCTTCCTCTACCTCTCTGAGGATACAGATAAATGCATAAACATGCCATTAACTGTTTGCCTGTAGTTGTGTAGTTGCGCTCTCTCTGTACCTTTCTGCAGGAATCTGTGGTTTCAAAGCTGTGTTTACAATGTGCAGTTACTGGCCATACCAGGCTTCCCACATGTGCATGCAACAGCTACATGCTGAATGCTTATTACTGTGATTGGACAAACCAGACTGTCATGGAAACACAGTAAATCTCCAAAATGTACTTAAACTAACCATTTTGTAGTAGACTTAAGCTTCTTCACTGCCCCTTTAGTTTTTTAATGAGTGCAATAACCAATACAAAGGGTCTCATAGACATCTAAATAAGTCACTTTTTACTGTCTACGCCTTTCATTAAGACAGTTTGCACTGTAAAAAGGAGTGCTATGACCATCTGTGTGCCTGTCACCTCCCCCGACACACACGCACACACACAAATATATATTCTGTATCTATACAGTTCAAATCTGTGATTGTGTCATGCTTCCAAAATCAACCAAAGATAAAGGATAAATTTAGATTATTCATCTGCTGGATTTCTAGTAATCAGGTTTCTTCAGTGTAAACTCAGTCCCAGTCAATGTGCAAGTGGTTTGAGAAAGGTAGCAAAAGAAGGTCATCAGTGTTTTTGGTGACAACCGGGTCATAACTTTATACATGAATTCCTTCCTACTCTAGAGCTACACATAACGATCTGAGTCTTTTTCTGAATAGCGTTGCTGCAGCTCTAACCCACAGCTACAGGAAGCGCTTGTCTAAGGATACTTCTCCCTAACGTGGTTTAGCCAGTTATTAAAACAACGTTGCCATTACTTTTTCTGCCATCACTCTGTATGTTTAATGGATGTGTTCAATAAAGACATGAAATATCACAACTATTTGTACTTTGTCAATTCATATTGTTTGTTGATATTTATGACTTTGGTGAAAATCTGAACCTATTTTATGACCAATTTATGCAGAAAACCAGAAAATTGCGCAATGCCCTAACTTTTTTTCCCCTCACTTCAATTACTTTTTTTTAACATTACAATTTCACTGTCACGTTTCTGTTGCACTGCTCATTTCACTGTGCCAGGTCTTGATTTGTTGTTTGTGGTTGCCACTGGAGTGTAGATATGTGTATTATATTCTATTAGTAGTAAGTAGTATAGCCAAACACCAAATATGTTTTCAATAATCAGTGAAGTTGTGCTGTTACCCTTCTCTGGGGTGGACTCCTGTGATGAAGGATCAGAAGGCTCTTTATTTTCCTCATTTGTGGACTCACCCTTGGGAGGACTCTGAAAGTACAACAATTCTAATCAATGGAATCTGTTCAAAGCTCAATTATCAGGATTTTTCCAATATGACATAATGCAAACCATCTATGCAACAACCTCCATCAACTCACCAGCACTCGTTCAGACATGTTCTGCCCAAAAACAAATTTTGCCCCACTGTCTGTACTGTTTGTGGCATTTTTTGAACTGGAAATGAAAGGAAGACAAGAAACATTAATTAGTTGATGGAAGTTAATTATAAATGAAGATGAGTTTCTAAAAATACATGGAAGACACAAATTTCATTACCTTGGGGTAGAGATGTACTGTAAGAAATAATTGGTGCCCTCTGATTGAGACTCCGGTGGCACACTATGCTTCGACTTATCTTCTGTGCTGTTTTCGTCCAACTAAAAAAAAAAGAAAAAAGAAACAATTGTTAAACTTGGAATTATGCATAACACAAATGTTTAGAACAAAAGATTTCACAAATCCTGATTAACATGCATCAACATGCATACTAGTCTAAATTTCCAAATATTTCTGCCAAAACACACTAAAAGTTATTCAAACTAATACTGGACAAAATGCACTTCTCGTCAGAAACTTGAATCATAAATTAGTATAGGAAACTCTTCATAGATCTAATGTTTTTTTTCCTAATTACATTAAGTGTCATAACATGTAGGCTATAAAAAGCCTACTTCTCAGCAGCATAATTTATACGTTTAAATTTGTCACATTTCCACTTCACAAGTTCACAGGTTTGCAATTTCATTGTGGATCACAGACAGGTGTAAAACAAGTGTAGAAGTGGAAAACAACGCACCTTTGCTCTGTCTTTGATATTCTGACCAAACACAAAAGATATTGCTACATTTGCCTCTTTTTTCTCGCTTCCGTCTCCATCTTTGTTACTACTTGCTCCATCTTCCTCATTTTCATGTTTCTGAAATAGGAACCAAAAAATAACCTGTCAACTTATATATTACGTTGTATAACTACACCTACTGCTGGCGTCCCTGAATAGGGAGGAGAAATCAACATTAACTGACTAATTCTTCCCACAATATAGTGATTTATTTCTATTTGCTTTTTATAAATAAGTACATCAATATACTTCCTCATTTTCCCCCACTTTCTGATAGCTTTAATAAAGCCTGCTCTGAACCGACTGTCCAATAACAAAACCTGGACTTTAACAGATTGAGCTCCTCACCAGTGACTTGGCCAGGGTGGCTGAGTGCTCTGTGTTGTTCAAGAAAAGGGACTGGGTTACAGATGTCCCATCTGCGGACTTTTTTACACCGTTAGTTCCACAAGTTGAATCTAGATGTAAAGACAGAAAGGATAAAAATCATGTACTGCCACAAAGGACATTACACACAAATCATATCATCGAGTAGATACATTTTCAGACAAAGGAGACTGAGTGATGTTCAAACTATGTCTTATTTTACCATTAGTATTAACCAATGAGTGCAGGTGACTAAGCTTTACTCACTGGACTCTATGTGTGATTTAGAGGGTGGTGCTTGGAGGACTGCAGGGCGTAGGACACTGCGTTGCTGCTCCTTGGGTTTCTGACTTGGGACGCCTGCAACATAGCAAAATTGTCTCTTTTCACAACATATTAAAGTTTGGTTCAGTTCAAGTACCATTTCCATTTCTTAGAAGTAATATGAAAGGGTTTAAGTCTGGGTTCAACTCTTTTCTTCTTTTCAATAAAGTCAGCGTGAGACAATATTACATGAAGAAAGCGAACAACAACAAACACCGACCTGAACTTGGTGCCTGTCCGTGTATGAGAGTTGGTGGCTTCAAACGGAATCCAACAGGCTTCTCCTCTGTTAACATGGAGCACAAAGGCTAATTAGACATTAAAAAAAAGATCAAAGACTTATACAACAATTTATATTTGCCTATCTCTAACACAATACCAGTTGCCACAGATACTGTTGTAGAACCTTAGATGCTTTTGCTGCTCTTCTACAGTAATCTGTTTCTACCTCAAGTCTCGCCATCTCAGTGGTTTTATAGCCTGCCTGACATAACCTCACCTGGCCTTAATCAGTGCTAAAGCCTGAAACATTTAGAAAAACTGCATCCTCTTTTCTCAAAGGAATCATTAGGCAATTTCTGTGTTTGTTGAACCAAATTAATTTTTTTCACTAACCACCATAATTCATAAGACACCAAATCAGAGCCCACTACTATGTAATGATTTTTTTTTTAAATCATACCATCTTCTTTAACTGAACTAACAAAACTTGCAAGTGAAGTAAAAACCTGAAATAAAATTTTGCAGAGATTTCACCTATCATACTTATATTAATTATGCATCTAAGTGTTATATAAAGTTAGAAGTGTTATGACAACTCATGCATTTACCTTTGTTTTCACTTCAAGTAAGAACTGTACTTATTATTTGTAATATGCTTAAAACCATTTATTAATCAAGCCCTGACTGTTTGCTCAAATGGATACCGTCACTGTAGAGCTGGGTTAAGACTGCACCAATTGAGCTAGTGATATGATTTATGGTCAAACCAATAAATCATATCACTCCTAATGGGTACCAGAAAATAAGATCTCAATCAGAGGGGTATTTCACTTATGACATATCACAATCTTTGTTTTTGTCCTTCTTTTTGGGCTCCATAGCTTTGGTCTGTTATTCAGCAAATTCTTGGAGCCTTACTAGGGGGTCTGGGATTGGTAGTACGGTACAGAAATTTCTTATGACATACTCCCTTACAAAATAAATCATAATCGCATAGCTAGCTCACTAAGTCTTAAACTCACCCTCTACACTGTTCCGGTTGCGTGCAAGGAAGATTCGTTTGTTCACATTCTCTGCTAAAAGCAAACTTCTGTCTTGTTCATTGTAGCAGCCTTTGTAAAAATCCACTCCAATGAGATTTAAGTGGTTACATTACACCGGTATGCAAAGATGAAGGATAGCTGTCGCTGTTTTGCTTCCACCATGAAAGTGGGCCATAGTGGACATTTTTTGTGTCTCTTAGTCAATTGCTCCATTTCTGTTCATGCTAGTCGTGCCTCCATGGTAGACCAGCTTGGCACCGCAGTCAGTTAGAGGAATGTCAGGTTTCCAAACTGATATATAAACTATGTATTTTCACATTTTAACAGTGTAATTACAGTTAAATTACCAACATCTTACATTTAGTAAAAAAAAAAAAAAAAGAATAAAAAACTCCAAATATCTAATTTGAAAATCAGATGCAGAATACACAAATACAGACCCAACACAAAACTCAACTGTCTAATGATCCCTAATAAGCTATTTGTCTCATATGCACTAGACAAACTGTAGCCAACTGTCGGCACGACACTATGGCATGATACAATAATAAATCCTCTGCCTTCAGAAATATCAAACTTTTTTTAATACTGGCATCGTGAATTTGGCTTATAAACTCAACCAATACCCCAGCTGATCTCAACAGTCTTAACACTTATAATCGAGAACATTATACAAAGGCATAGTCACAAGTCATTGTGTTTCCACAAGTAATTTTCTCTGAATTAATGGGCATTTTGAGAAGTAGATATTTAACTAATCTTCAATGTACATTCACTTATAATTTAATAAGTTACTGCAAGAGTAAGATTACTACATGTAGGTTAACTAGAGCAAGAGTGACAGGGAAGGATTTACTACCATCCTGTTTAAACTCCCTATGCCATCACTGTACTAAATCAAATACATTTTCAATCATTATTACCTTTGGACTACTAAAATTGACTGATTAACCATTTTAGTCAGTTTATTGTTGCCGTTACCCTGCATTTTACTGCCAGAGGCCTTTAACCTCTTAAAAGAAACAAAAAGTGGTCTAGATGCCTCACCTGGCTCAGAGTCAGAGTTCCCAGTTGGAGACTGGCAGAAACTTGAGGGCATGAATACATTGTTCTTGGAGACTGCAAAGTAGGAGACAGACATTACACTCAGCATACAAATCAATGTGTACACCACAAGCAAGAGCTAAGAAAAACAAAAACAAAACACCAAATGCTCTGCTTAGTCACCACATGCCCTTACCAGTATGTGGGGGTGGGAACGATGAGGTCCTTTCCCTTTTCACAGGGGGGCAATAGCTTGCCTCGTCTTTATCTGAATCTGAAATTGGCAAAATAATATTAAAAATATTTCACTTCAAATAAATCTATGAGAAAGACAACATATAATGTTGCCAGTTTGGACATCAGATTTACCTTCTCCATCCTCTGCACTTGAGCCCTCTGCAGACCGCTGAAAGAAAAAACAAATCATTTAGTTCTTATTTATCTCAAATGAGAACTAATGTCCACGGAAATCACTACAAAATAATAACATAAAAATAACACTGGTATGCATTGTGATTGATCTCAGTGAAAGGTGCTATCAGTTTAAGCAAGATGTATTTGACCGAGTGAACATATTTTGACTTTTTATAAGGCCTTGTGCAGTGTCTGCCTTTAAGAATTCAGTCACAACTGCACTTAATTATAAATCAAATATCTTGATTAGGCACACGAGTAACAGAGAAACTTACCTTCTGTGCTTTCTCTTTTTGGAAAACAAACACAGGAGGCGCTATGGCAGGCTTGTCTGTTAAGAGAAGATGTACGCTAATCAACCAAGCATTAATTTAAAAGGTACAGGATTCCCATCTGTTTTATTCTTCATTCTTTTACAGTTGAAAAACATCTAAGCTTATGGCCTACTCATGTAGTTTTGATTGTCCCCTTAAAAATGGTGACATCGTGACTGTTGATAAAGTTTAGAGATGTCCATCAGTACTACTCAGCAATGTAACACTTAATCAAATGTAATATCTCACTGCACAATTATCAATACACCACATGCATAAACATCCACCCCCATCCAATATAGGGAAGTGCACGTCCTGTACTACATTAAATGTATGGCATTCAACATTTTTGGTTCATAAACATCCAGTGTCTTATATTATTCTCCTGGTGAAGATTACAGTTAGGGCAAAGAACATGTTTATTTTAATGTCAGGTTTAGCAGGGTCAAAAATACAGAACAGTGAAAACAAATGCTTTTCCACAATATTGAACAATATCCAACTCCAATCAGTGTGAGCTAGTCAAAACAAAACTCTACTACAGTTAACTGTACTAGTGCCGTCACATTGTGGTGGCCTAAACAATTCTCAAATACCAAAACAGGAAGACCAAATGTAAATCACATTAATTTAAATAGCTGTGTATGAAACTGTCATCAAACTTTCAGTCATTCCACATGGCCAAACGGCAACTACAGCTACTTCTCCAATCAAAAATAGGATTTCCTTCATTTCCCCAATTATTTTGTAGCCACGCTATGCTTGTTATAACAAACGAGAAGAGCAATGACAAGGCCAGGTAATGAGACCACTTACTGTGTCTACTTTCACACTGCAACTTGTGTAAGACGTGTAATCCTATAACGTTAGCAGACAAAGGTTGTCCTGTGTCTGGGTTGGGCCTATTACTCTGAGCAGGTGTAGCATCACTGTAGGCTCTGCTTGGGATAACGGTGAATACATGCAGCAACAGTCAAACAACAGACTGCACATTGCCAGGATTGTGGACCAACATCCACCTTACCTAACACTAACACTCCGGGATAAGCTGTTTATGTATGAAACATGTTTAATGTTAAAACGCATTAAAATGCCGTGTGACCTATATTTAACATCGAGTTTTTGCATCACTCTGCGGTTCGCAGTCGGTTAGTCAGGCAAATGAATGTATGAAAAAAAAGTAGCCCGAGAGCCCCGACTTCTGTTAACCAGCTAGCATTAACACCATCTGACCTGTTCCAGCAAATAGTCGGGGCCACCGGTTGTTCCCTAAAGCCGAGCGTTGCTTTGCTAGCTCGCTAATGCGCTACATCCCCGCATGAGTCATCTCGTCTGACAAGCAATGGCACCACTGAATTGCCATACCGTTATTTGACCAATCTAATGACAAGCAAACCCAAATGAAATGAATACATGGCGTCAAGGAAGCAGTGATTGCATTGTGTCTTGTTTTATGTTATGTTTCTCTTCTACGCGCCTAAATGAACGTCAAGCTCTCCTGCAACTGAACGCCAATGCTAACTACATTAAATAACAAGGACGACGCCGTACTGTAAACACTTCCTAATAAATATATCAACACACTCGCACTGCGTTTTCACATTGTCTTTACTACACGCAGAGGTTTCCATCTTCGGCCTAACAGGCTTGGCTTTACAGTCACGTTAGTCCATTTAGCTTAGCTAGTTCACCACAAACGGCAAACACTTGACT
Source organism: Ctenopoma multispine (assembly GCA_034779795.1). NCBI lineage: Eukaryota > Metazoa > Chordata > Actinopteri > Anabantiformes > Anabantidae > Ctenopoma > Ctenopoma multispine. Next base: position 15,526,629 of record JAUYWH010000009.1, on the reverse strand, counting down.
AAAAATAGCCGGATGCTAGCGTTAGGACGTACACAAGCTAATGGCAGGCAGCATTCGAGGGCGTTTAGAGTCATTCCAGGTATTAGCCGCGACCCAGACGTTAGCTTTGTTAGCTAGTTTGCTAACGTTTTAGCCTTGCAAGCGCCGCGAAGCTATAAATCCCACGGACCCAGTGTTAACATGAGGCCAAGTAGCTTCATTTCAGTTATTAAATATACATATGACGAACAGGCACCGTTTGCTCCATCACATTTGCGGTATTGTTTTTCTCACACTGCCACTTACTCACCTTCGTTTGCCAAGTCCGCCATTTTACTTCGACGCTCACACACCCACAACCCACCGCGCAGATAAAACAAGTTGAGACAGAAATGTTTTCAGCGGCAGCTCACACACAGCCAGCGTTTAGTGGTTAATACGACCCCTGCCCTCTCCTGTGCCCTCCACTGAAATACACACAGCTACTACATGTTCGTGTCCGTCATTATGCGTGTTTTTAATTGAACACTTTTTAACCAGCCACAAAAAAACAGCTTGAAGTTGGGCTGGATTCCCCAAACTACTGCTATGAACTACTACTACTACAGGGCCCCTATAGACATGTGATGGCACAGATGTGATCTTGGAATGAATAGTTACTTTACAAAAAAAAAAAAAATCTAGTTCCAAATTTTACTGCACCTCAGTCTCCTTGGGCTTATGGAGACGTAAATGTTTCTTATCAATGAGAGGTGGAAAGTAAATAGCTACATTTACTCACTCAGCACTGTATTTAAATACAGCTATGAGGCGCGTTTTTTTGGTACTAGTTTTATTCTACTTGTAGTCGACAACATTTTGGAGAATAAACGCAGTCTTTACATGACTATACATTTAATTGGAAGCATTAGTTACCACATTGCAGTGGCAGATTCATAATTTCTGTGCCATAATTAATGTTTTTTATCAGCAACACAAACTAATGCCCAGAGTAATCAGTTTCTTTATACAAAATTTACTCTTTTTCACTTAAAGTACATTTTACAGCAGTGTTTCAACTTGAGTAAAGAATTAAGTGGAACTTTCACTTTCAGTATTTTAAAACTATTCTCATGTTGAGGACTTTTGAGTCTCTGACAATTTGAGCTAGGCTGTTTCTTTGTTGACATACTAAGTTTTGACACCTATTTATTTACCCCACAAGTTCCAGCTGCAACTCCGCCTCCCTCCTCAGAAATGTACTGTACATGTGGTGGTGGTATTGCTATGTCTGCCAACGGTGTGAAGGCAAACAAACATAGTTCACATTTCGTGGATTCAGATTGTGTCATTCCGTTAATCATCGTGTTTACATTTACACACATGGTGGCGCAGTGGTGCCTCGCAGCATCAACATTCATGAGTTTGAATCTCCCAGTTTCTGTAACTTTTTATGACAAGGACAGAAAGAGACGTGATGTTTTCTTGATGGTTTTTAATATACATGTTTACATTCAAACCCATGGACACTGATTTAAGGAAATAAAGTAAAAAACAAATACAGTGTAAAATTCTTCAGTATGTTTTGGCAAATGGTCCACAGGAATGACAAGTATTATAATTGTCCTCAGCTGACAGACTAATTTAAACAAATTTAATTCAGTTTAGTCATTTGCAGTCAGTGTTCCCTCCAAAACACTTTGTGTCTATCATTGAAGTCGAAGACACATGTTGAAGGCATTTTCTACCTCATAAACCATAAAACGAAGTCTTTTTAAAAAATATTTTGAAACCAGAACTGTTTACACCAGATTGCAGCCTCACTTTCCTCCTCCTTCTCCTCCTCCTCTTTTATTGGCACATTGCTATTTTTTATGGAGGCCACATTCACTGTGTTGTGAATAAAACATGAAAGCATCATGAATTGTTCTTCAGTGTTTATTGGTTCCTCAGAACTGTAAACACAGAGCCACTCTGCTCTGATCAAATCCAGGAGCACCGCTTGCTGAGATACTTCTGCACTTTACACAAAAAAGGCAAACATGTATCTTCGGTCCAGTATTTTCTGGGTATTGTTATCTAGCATTTGTGCCTGGAACTGTGGATTTGTTAACAACTTTGTGTTGTGCACAGACTTTTTGTGTGATGCTTTGCTAGTGTAATTTTTGAAGGGCAGTGCACTACCTTCACCCGCCACCAGAGGGCCACCTAGCACGAAAAGCTGGAATTGCAGTAAGTCTCCATCACACAATAGACAATAATCACACATACATACTTTATCTAATTTACTGAAAGTTTGCAAAGTACACACTGAGAGAGGTGTTAAAAATCAAGGAAAGATTTTCTATGGCCTTACTATTCCATTAAATTAAATTATTTCTAGTATCTTGTGAATCACTATACAATTATATAACACAACAACATAACACAATTAGAAACTGTCTTTAGGGATTTCAGTTCTTGATTAGGTTTCAAATAAATCATATTTTACATTATATTATTATTATTAAGTTTCATTAATTAATTTAGGGACAATGAAAGTTCACTGAATCATATGCAAATCTAGTTTCCATTTTATAAACTATAATTCATTTTGAAAAGCTTTTATGAGGAGAATAACAAATTGTTCATATCTTGTGTACTCTGGGTGTTCATGGCTTTATTCATTCATTCCAATATGACATTATTACCCACATATAATGAGATAATTATGTTATAATGTGACTTAAACAACTGTAGCGGGCAGTTGTAGCTTCTCTCCATTGAGGAATGATGACACCAATTCTTTGTTATGTTTTCAAAGATAGTTTCTCTGCCGCAAGAAAAAGGGTCAAAGCAAGAACCCCTCAGCAATTGTTTATGAAAAGGGACCAAGAAAAAGAAAAGAGTCAGAATTCTCTGGGAAAATACAGCACAGTAATAAACATAAATCAGTTGATTGCCTTGTTAGTTCAATTATGGTTGAGGAGCACCGAACACTGAACAGAGCACATTTCATAAGACTTCATATTGCACAATATTGCCCAAAAGTTCAGACTTCAAAATTTTCCTTTAGGCACAAGTCAAACAAGCCACTGCATGTGTGTGTGCTGTTTGCAACAGAGGCCCCTCATCTGTCAGAGCTTGGCTTGTACTCCGAGCCTTAACAGTTTCATTTCTTTCCTTATCCATCACATGGTAAATGTACAATGTCCACCGTGAATCAGTGAGTCATCATATTTTTATTGGTAGAAGGCCAGGGACCTTAACTCTCACTAATATCTAATCACAGTCCGGCTAAATGTTGGTATATTTGTTGTGCTTATGAATAAATCTGTTTTACTATGCAGTTTAGCTGATTTCTAAACAGACTCTGTAATGTTGTTAAAATGGTAAATGGGGCTCATCTAATTTCTGAATCTGATTGGAAAAAGTGAATTTCTATTGCGTTTTTTTTTATATATATACTCCTTTAAAGTTATGTAAGACCACCTCACACATAATCTCTAACATTACTTCTCTTTTCAGGTGATTGTAACTAATACTTGAAAATGAGACCCAGTGAAATTCACTGAAAAAAAAACCCTGGCATAATTATGTTGGAAACATTCTTTCATAAACCCCCAAACCACGTTTCTTAAGAGATATAATATTTAATCATATCTTCTGAGCAGTGTCGTCTTAAGATCATACAGCTGTGTGGTGAATCAATTAGACACACAGCACAAACTAGCTTAATACATAACTGTATAACGGCCTGAACTTGTGGTGCGCTCTGGTCAGGTCATCCCAAATTTATCAGTGACACTTGTGGTTAGCTGCTTAACATGTTTCATCCCTGGTGCAAAAAGCATATTTTTAAACAACTGTGCAAAAACCCAGACTATGGTTGTTAATGTTCAGTGCAACCATTTTAAAAGCGACTTTCATCTACAATAGGTTTGACATTAGGGAAATTGAAAATGAAAAAGTACTTCAATTAATAACCTTTGAGATAAAAGTGCAAGAATAGGTCACTATTCTCGGGGTGATACAGTTTCACTTATGTTCCACAAGCGTATCAAAAGAAACCACAGATTTAGAAATCATAACATTAACAATGTATGAACACATGTGACGCTTCTAATCAATAACATTAAAGTAAAACGTGACAATTGGAAGAAACTTAATGCTTTTTTTGATCATTTTTCTCTGTTTTCTTTTCATTTTAATTTTACAGGTACATGAAGTTTCAGTCTTCAGTTTCAGTTAGTGTGTGAGACAGATCTGTCCTCATACTGTAGATTTCCTGTGCCGTGTGCCAAAGTAAAGTTTCTCACACTCTGATAAATGGCTTCTTGGAGAAGTCTTCTTTGACATGCATGCAAAATGACAGCAACAGTGAAGGTATAAAACAACATATCATGTTGTCTGAAAGGAATGCTGGAGACAACACAGTGTATCATAGCACAGCTTGAGTCCAAATAACGTTGGCAGTGGACCATCGTCTTCTGATAAATATTCAGTGCCATTAATCCATCAGGAGTTTTTTTGAATATGTAGTCACAACCAGGAATAGAGATAATTTTAGCCAAGTCTATAATTTTTTGTTACAGGTTGATTTGTCAGAGACACTTAGATCTCTTTCATGTTTTATTGCGATTGAACCCACACAGCTTCCAAGAACCATTCACAGCAAGACTGGAATTGCACAAAAAGACTGAGGCAATTCATGAATAAATGACAGTTAACCACCTGCTTTAGAGCCTGGGTGGTAGCTTGGGAAAAAATGCAGATTCATTCCATAAGACTTAATCCACAGTTGCTTTGATTTACATATGTAAGGTACTAAACCATTAAAGTGGACATCTGAGTCCTGCAAGTGAAGTAAATAAAAAAGGGCAGGCCCATGAAATGCCTCAATCGGTTTTACTATAGCTGGGTGGAAGAGACTACTGCTAAGATTATATACACAAACTGTGCTATCAGATGTCCACTGAGGCACTCAAGGACCATTAATATCTGTCACAAAGCGTTCAACAAAAGTCCCTGCGAAAAGAACACAACCTATTTGGAGGTATTAACAGGAAAAGCTTTGGGTGGATATGCGATGTGACAGCGATGACAAGTGTTTCTCAAAGTTTCTCTTGTTCTCTGTTGGAACACAATACGACTGAAGAGAGGATATTTCATCTCTGATTCTGTGTAACACCAGAGTCAAGCTCCTCTGAGTGCAAAGAAGGTCAACAAGCTTTCACTTGTGAACTAGTGGATTTCAACACACAGCGCTCAGCTTTGCAAATGTATATAGGGGTCAATAAATTACTATTGAATACTGACTTCAGATCAATACTCTGCATTAACATAGATGAAAGTCAGGGAACTAGGCTTAAAAAGTAATCAGCTGGTGCTGGTATGTCAATAATCTTAGATACATCCATTAATGACTTTACTGACGTGTTATTTTGTCTGTCCTGTCAGCTCCAAGAATGAATCCAGTGTACTAAACAGTGCCTTTTAGTGATTCAAATGTCTGAACAGCTGAATTATAATTATCCTGAGATATAGTCTTTATGGCCTGATAAAAGTTATGACATCGGTTTGGGAACTTCCACAAGCAAATAAAAGTAAATGAGCAACAGCTTTACCTTTATGCTTTATATTAGGACTGAGGGCTGAAGACCAAGCAATACTGTTGATTTGTACTGCGTTTAAGAATTTTAGAACTAATAATGAATACCCTTAAAATGGATGCAGAATGACAGTTCTGTGTTTGCATAACAGTCATGCTTCATATGGTCAAATGAAGCTTATAAGTGATTTGACAGCAGCTTTACACAGTGAGAGTTTATTGTATCTGTATGTGCCATATTGTTTGTGTAGAGCCTGTAAAAAAGGGTCTACATACACTGTTTTGATCTAGAATACTGCTTTATCATATATTTTGAGGAAGAAAACATTTTCTAAACAAAGATAAAAATGTTTTATTTATATATCTAGAATAACTATAAAAAAATAATATTCTGCAATGTTTCTACCTTCAAGCATATCTCATCACACGGCAACTGCAATTATTGTGCATGACGAGCCACATATCAGAATGTATTGTTAGTAATATTTGGTATAAACAGTTGATTACTGCATTGAATATGCTGATGTTCTTGTTTTTTACAGAATTGCTGGACAAAACAAGGACATCGCAAATAGATAATAATATTTTATTCTATCATTTTTTTACTTTCATTTTTGCTTAGCTGATGCAACCTGGATTTCTTAAGTGTTATTTTATCTTATTATAGGAGGAAAAAGGCTTTTTATGTGTATGTACAGTATGTATTTGTATTTGTTTCTCTGAAGCACACTGGTTACATCTGTGCATAAATAGAAGTGTTTGTGCATACAGTATATAAATACTGTCCATGAGTATTTTTAATTAAAAAAAAAGTATTATAATTTTGTAATAATGATATCGATCATTTACGGTTAGCACTGTTGCCTCACAGCAAGAAGGACCTGGGTTCGAATAGACGGCTCGACCGAGTGCCTTTCTGTGTGGAGTTTACATGTTCCCCCCGTGTCTGTGCAGGTTTTCGCCCACCATTCAAGGACATATATGTGTAAGGTTAACTGAAGACAAATATCTGATCTTTTACGTTAGCACAATATTTGCGAAACTATGTGAAGGCAATCACCTCTTCAGGATAAATGTCAAGAAGTTGCTTCTAAGCACCAAAGTTCAGTCTGTCATCCCATCAAGCATTTCCTCAAAAAACTTTTTGGAAAAGATTTGAGAACAAATTATGTAAGACCAACCTAACTAAACACTGTCATTCAACAGTAATATGAAAGACGGTATTTCTTGTATTAACATGTAACTGTCAGAGTGAGGGGATGGTAAAACCTTTAAGAGTTTAACAGGCCAGGCCCCAATTATACCAACCTCAGGCAACATGAGCGTATTTAAACATTTCCCATTTCTAAATCTAAACCTAGATGTGGAATGACATATGGTATTTGTTAGAGCAGCATCTCCCAAACTCACACATTGGCAAGTTGGTCATTTAGCAAGAATTTCAAACGTCTTGATAATTTTCTCAAGAACATTTTAGAAGCTGTAGAGAAGTCTAGCGCTCCTTTTTTACTTTAATATACTCTTATCAACAGGTCTTTTACTCATTAATCTATTAGGCACAGTATGACGCTTGGAAAGAATAGTATTTGGATTCAACACCACAAACGTCTTGATATGTCTGTCATGAATTTTGAGTAAAAGCTTAAAAAAAATCCCACATGTCAATGCAAGTTGAAAGACAAAAAGAAAAAAGGAAAAAAGATGAGCTTAGGTACAAAGGTGATTGTGTTTATGGTAATATGATCCTTGCCAAACCTTGAACCTGAGTGTTTAAAAAGAGCGTCTCAGCTGTACATGCTGACAGACACAAGAAGAGAGCTACCAACTGCATCAGGAGCATTAGAGGTGAGTAAAATATAATCTTAACCCGAGGAGAGATGCTACGCTATGTGTTAATCTGCCCTGTGCAAATTTGTCTTTTATAATATGTATTTGCTAATTAGTTCATTACTGATGCTTTTGCAAAGGGCTTTAAAGTATTTGTCCGATAATCAGTTATATTTATTTACATTTTCATCAGTTCAATTTATTTGCATCACACTTAATTAGAAGACTTTTTTTCATCCACACTGCACAGGTTGACATTAAGAATTATGATTCTATGCTTTACCTTAAACAGACACTATAGTACAAGGATACAAGGGATTCAAACAACAAAGATTCACTAAATATATCCAAAACATTAAATTAGCAAATTGCACAAAATAGATACATTTAACCAAAGAAACAATAGAGGAAAATACAGAAACCATGCATACGAATGTTTCAGAAACAATGTGAGGTTAATTCATATGGTGTTCTGCATAAAGGAAACTGACATTTATTCAGAAGTGAAAGAGAGTTGTAGGAGTAATAATTGGGGTTGAAAAGATTTAGCTGCTGCCAATACAAATACAAGTACAAGCCACACATATCCAAAGTGAGCTGGTAATAAATATTTCATTCAAGGTTCAAAGTTTCAGATGTGAATAGAGAAGGCGTGGGAGGAAGCCAGGTAAAATAATCACATAGTGATAAGACTGTTCACAGGTCAACACTGTGATTCTCTGCGTCCATTTGAATTGTTTCAGAGCTTCGACTACAGGCTGCACCATGCGGTTCAACACACTGTTCTTCCTGCTGAGTCTATCTTGTCTCTGTTTTGCGCTGGCACAAGGTAAGATGTTGTAAAAGAAGAAAGAGAAAGGCAAAAAGGCAGCAGGCAATAGAGAAAATGTGTAAACTAGTTTATTAAGTACCTGAAGGGGCAGATGTGTCCTTGCTGTATACTTGGATTACCTGACTGTGTTGATGGACTTGAGCTTGAGTCTATATTGTACACGTTGTGTAAAGGACTTTATAGTGTACTCTGGCTTAACTGGATTTCTAACTTTACTGGTATTCTGACCCTTTAGTGTCCTACGAGGACTGCTGCCTAAAGTATGTGATGAAAAAACACTTACATCGAAAACATGTAGTTAACTACAGACGACAGGAGACAGATGGAGGCTGCAACATCCCTGCTGTAGTGTAAGAACACATCAAAAAACAACAAAATCATAAGAGCAATATTTTTCATTTTAACAGAAGTGTTCTTTCATTGCTTCTGAAAATAAATATCTGTTTGCATTAATTATCCTTCAGCTTCAGCTTGAAGAGGGGACATATAGCTTGTGCAAACCCCAACGACGAGTGGGTAAAGAAACTGGTGAACAAAATTGACAAACAAAATGCATCTGTCGATAAAGCCAACAAGAAGGTGAGTGATTGCTGAGGATATTTTTTTCCAATAAGACAAAAGCCATTGTTATTTAATATTTCTGGTGGTTAGTTTTTGCCTCTTGAAGTAAGAATTACAAAGACATGTTGTTGCGCTAGAATTAACAAAACTAACATTGAACTTTTTGAACCATTTGAAAAAATTCTAACTTTACTTACAAATGTATTTACTTATAAAAGGTTAATGTCACTGTTATAGACAAGTATTGAGTATTTGATTATGAATTTCTTTCAAAAACTGTAAACTGATACTGAGATGTGTTGTCTTTGCTCTTCACAGGATGTCTCACAGATAAAGAGGGGCTAAGGCTGAGCCTGGTACAATGGCCACTATTCATTATGCCAAATATTATCATTAGGCAACAAGTGGTTTATGATAGTTATATGGTGTCTTACTGGAAGGCATTTTGTAGCATTACTTTTGCTTTCACTCTCCATTAAAACAAAGGTCAAAAGCTTGTGTGGAATTATCAGCAGCACGTTGTCGTCCAGGGTTATACTACTGATGCTGAGAGACCATCACATATATACCTTTAGTAGCACGTCAGCACTTCTTGCTTTTTAAGACATCAGATATTCAATAAGCTCTTTATATCAATGGTGACAAAGTAAAAATGATAATAATGATAAAATAATATATATATATCTATAATATTATGAATGCTTTTTGCATGACATGTCCAGCTAGCTACGTATATTAATGTGTGCATATGCAAACACAAATTGTTGAATGTAAATAACTTTCTGTAATGTGTGTTGTGAGAAAGAAAAAGGTTCATTTCTGAAAGGTTTATGTATCTGTCTTTTCATACATTTTGTTTATAGGTCTTATTAGAATATATATATTCTCAAAAAAAAGCAATAATACAATAAACTTGCTTATCACATCCTGTTCAGAGTTGTTTAAGATTTATTTAGTGTTGACTGATTTTTACAAAGTTTTCATACAGCAAGCAACGAGACACGAGAGAGAGAAGGAAAAGAGAACATTAAACACCGGTGGTTTTAATGTAGTGGTGGACAGGGGCAAGCAGTGATGAATCGTATTTTCAGGCACGTGGCTCATAACCAACATAACAAATATGCTCATAACATCCAAACCATCTGCTTCATCACATGCAGCTTTAACAATATTTACTTTGTAAAATGACTGCAGTTAGTCTTATATCAATACTTAACTCTTAAATCCTTGCACAACACCTGACGCTATCATCATTAAACATACTAAACTAAGAGCAAACTGTGTTGTCCACGGAGTTCATTGTAACCAGTAGATATGTAACTACTCTCAGGATAAAAAAAAACCTTTGAAGCGAATTCTCTAACACAGTTTCTACTGTTAATCACTGCAATAAAAGACCGTATATTCTTTACAGGCAGATAGGCAATAATCTACAGGAAAATAAATGTTTTATATATTCCACCACTTTACACAATGTAATGTTTTCACTTGACCTATGTGACGCACTTACCCTAGACAGTAGCATTGTTTTTTCACGTGTTGCTATAATTTTCAGTGTCTCACTTTAGAATTTTGTTTTTAAGCTGTTCCATAAAAAGTGCTGTCACACATTTAAATGCTCTGCACTGAAATCTGTCACACAAGACAGACTAGTGAATGTTTCTCATTATTATTCACACATTTTTATTTTTTATTTTCCTATTCTATTACCACATTCACCAGTCATTAAGGCTTTGGATGCACAGCTAATTAGAACAAAAAATCAGGCAAATGTAAAACTTTACTGGGGGAGTTTGTGAATGTGATGTGTTAATTTACAGCTGGATTTCTTTATTGATCTGTGAGCATTACTTTGTCATTTCTATGGACATTTGCAAGAACTGCTGGGACATGCAGCTGATAAAATCTCCCTGTGTGTAATGGCATGTTTGACTTTGCTGTCTGTAGAGATTTATGATTTCCACACACTGACTTTGTCTTTCATACTGCAAAGTGCTAAAAATATGCCTCAATGGCAACATCATCAGACAGTGCAGGCCCATACACTACAATGTGTTCAATATCTGATATTTGTTGAAGAAATGTCTGAAGATGTCTTCTCAATTAATATGCATGTGAGTAACAGTTGAATGTGACAGAATTGTGGTTACAAAGTTTTAAAGTAGGGCAATCAACATTAAAAATGGAAAATCCTCCACACATGCAGGTGCAGTCTTTGTTTGAGTGAGCTGCCAACTTAGCCTGAAGGCAAAGCTGATTACCTGACAAATACATAATAATTACTAAGACATTAACAGAGTATGTAATATTGATAGACACCAAAAATTCCATGAAGCATGAATAATAGATGCACAACATTCAGAGGTCAAAGAATTACAGCTTGAAAAGGATTTTGGTGCTGAGGCTTCATTTCTTCTTGTTTATACCACAGCAAACCTGACAGATGTGCTGCACTCGCTGCTTTTGCATGCTGGGGCAGAACTTTGGCATTCTTTTAACAAAGGGAAAAACCATGAAAGGAAAGTATGAGACTGGAAAACAATATGTAGGAAAAGCCCTTAATACTGGAACAAATGTGATGAATTACGGGAATTGGATCACAATTGGAACACAAAAATGAGAAAACAGAGAGAATGGGGTTATAAAATATAGTATAGTTATAGTTATAGTATGTGTTATGATCAAAAATAAAAGCAATAAAAATCACAGCACAGACTTGTTTCCTATTGTTGAACGTCTGCCACTTTCACAATGTAAAATGGTTGAAATTCAACAGAAGTCTGTACAAGTTTGGTGTCAAATATTGACACATATGTTGGAATTATAAATCATAGGTGGAATGGGGAGCGTGTGGAAAGGGCAACAAAATGAGATCAAAGCAGTCATAAAACACAGCACACCACTATTGTCACAATATTCTGTACTGTGTTACCAGACCCCAAAACTCATAACAGCTACATTCTTTCACCATGAACAGTGATGTACTCGCAGGATCATAAATTGTTGTTTGCCTTATTGTATTATGTATTAAAATATGGTGTGACGGGAATATTTTGTAGCACCATAAAACTTTTCATGACTAAAGATTTTCAATTTCATTTACAGTAGCTTGCATTAGCACAAGAGCATCTGTTCACAGCAACATTTAAATCTAAAACCATGTTCTGTCTTTTTAACTTTGCTAATTGTTCATCACTAGCTAAATAAATAAAAAAGATCAGCCTCATATCGAGTATGGAGCTGGAGAAAGATGGTGCTAGTTTTGCTTAGATTAATGCCTGAAAGTTCAAAAATACACCTATAAGCACGTTTAGATTCTCCACATTAAGCATATCTGTGTAGCACCAACACTGACTGCCTGACGACCTGACAAAAAGCCTCTGGGGTTTTGTTCTTCATCAAAAGAAAGCTTTTATGTCGATATAGTGATGTGTTTGCATTAAGCTTTAGAGGTGCTTGCACACTATGGGCAAGTCCAATCTAGTTATTTTCCCCTGTAAAACTGTGATATTTCCCAAAATGTATTTTTAAAAGTGCTACATGATGTTGCAGACAACAGAGTGCGGTTGGTTTAGCAGGCTGTCTGAGCCTCCTTTCCATCTGTATCTGTTCCGCGACTCTTTCACACAGGTCTGGCTGTAGCCCAGAGCTTCCACAGAATTCTTCTTCTGGAGACGATGTAGTAAAATCCGGTAGGATCCAGTAACAGGGCTTCTCAGGTCTAGGCTGTTGTTGAGGAGATGAACCTTGGAGATACCAAGATCCTCCAGTGCTGCCTTAACATTTAGTTCATCTGAGTTGAGGACGTAGGTTGGATCAACTAGATGGGAAGGTGTAGGCCTACTAAAAGGGTAGGCCTGGGGGTACTCAACGCCTTTCATCCAGCTGCTGGCCATAATCTGTGCCAGAGTGAGGCGGTCAATAGGCACCGACCTCAAGAGACCCTTAATGACCTCCTGACATGATACAGGTACATAGGAGGGAATGGCATATGAGCCCTGCAGGATACAACACCTGAGTCTCCCCGTGTTAGAAGCTTTGAATGGCATAGTGGCCGTCACCATGAAGTAAAGCAAAATACCCAGTGCCCAAAAATCAGCATATTGACCAATGTAACCTTTCTCTTTGAACAGCTCAGGGGCTGCATAAGGTGGCGAGCCACAGAATGTGTGAAGGACATCGCTGGGGCAGCAAGATGTGCTGAAACCAAAGTCACCTACTTTGATGCAGTAAGTGCTCGTGTAGAAAATATTCTCTGCCTTCAGGTCCCTGTGGACAATATGATTATCATGCTGGAAGAAGAAAAAACAGATAGATGTTTGAGATTGTTGTACTAACATGCATCCTACACTGCCCTTAAGAGCCAAATCACGTTAAGGAATTCATATTCAGCAACTCAACAAAACAGGATACCAGCTGTTTTCTAACATAACAACAAAATGTAGTCCTTATAATGCTGGCCTAAAGTCTATTGTTGCCTTACCATATATTTGACAGCTGACAAGATTTGTGAAAACACAAGCTTGCTCTCCAGGTCCGACATACGCCCCCTGGTGCTGATATGGGAAAACAGCTCTCCTCCACTGGCAAACTCCATCACCAGATAGAGCCTCTTAAACGTTTCCACTACCTCATACAGGCGCACTATGTTGGGGTGGGCCAGCTTCTCCATGCAAGAGATTTCTGATGCCAAAAGCGCCTGTGAATGCTTGCTCAGATGCACCTTATCCAGGATTTTTACTGCCACTCTTTCTATCAGGTGAAGACAGACACGGGCAAAGGTTGTGAGGCAACAAGTAATAAACTTTACCTGACCCTTTTCTCTACCTTCTCTACCATTTAATCCTTCTTGTCCTGCTTTCGTTTATATTTTCATCAATGTCTTTCAGTGATTATTGCAGAATGTTTGCTTATCACAAGCTGTAGACAACTGAAGATTAGTGGGTGGCTGGTTGATAGGATCGTTTGTTGTCTTTCGACATCTGGAAAGACCCAGACTATACTCAGATTGTGCAATATGTTGAATTAAGCTGACTAAACCCTCTTCCATTAGACGAGTTTGGGTGTCACTACAATAATTATAAAGCATGTTTTTACAGCTAATAACTAGTCTCTATTTTTAGTCAGTATGAAATACAGGGCAACACTTTAAAGGCTTCGAGCCTCTGAACAGTATGGTGTTTTCATTGCTTAAATACATTATGCATATTTGAAACAAAACTCAAATGCAACTAAGAATAAGCATCTGCTCTGCACTGTTGGTTTTTGCTTCATCATAAAGCTGAAATTCTGTAACAGAGTAGCTCACTCCCCAAACTGTACTAAGATGCAGTCATGTACTTGTATCTCTACATGTTGTTATGATACATACATGAAAAATACAACTTAATACAATACAGATGGCTCACAAAACAATATACAGTACACACTACAAAAAGACCAAACCCAAACAGTCTGTCTGTTCCTGATGTGCCATAAAACCCAACTGTTCTCCAAAAGCTATTAAATCACATTAGTGAGCCACTCTGCTTTCTTGAACAGTGCCTGTGTTCATTACTACAGACACAGGCACTGTAGTTTATTTTGACTTGATCCCACACGCACATCTTGCTGTCAGAAAACTCACCCCAGAAAAACAGATTTGCAGCTGAGAGTTCTTTTGTTGTTTAATGACAGATATACATCCTAAGTAGGAACAAAGGGGATAGGGTATTAGAGCTGCATTGGACGGAAGTGGAAAGTAATGCTTCACTAGTTTGGCCTTTGTGTTGAATTTGTTAACAAGAGAATTGTACGATATTTCTAGCTTTAGCTTTTGAACTAAGGCAGTAACTGTTTTGCAGGCGGAGTTTCAAGCTGAAACTATTCTATTAATATTTAAGGAGAACATAAGTGATCAGTGACGCTGTGAAATTGGGAATAAATCATTCGATATCTCACCTTTAGTCAGGTCATGGATCCCCAGTCTAACCTGGGAGAAGTTGCCAGAGCCAATCTCCCCTCTCAGCTTGTAAAACCCAACCCGTCGTCCAAATGTCAGCTCGTTCATCACCGTCTCCGTATGGGTCAGATCATACAAGGCCTTCCCAAATGCTGTGCGCTGCATCGCCTCCACTTCATCGGTCACATTCTCTTTTGCCTCCACCTTTTTCCCCACTTTTGGGGATGTGAAGATTGCTTCCTGATGTGGAGTTGTCTTCAAGTGGGCCCCTTAAACAGAGACAAAATCTAATTGGTACTGGTATGAAATACATATGTAACATGTTTTCAAATTATAAAATGCTTCAATTTAAATTTAGTGAATATGGATGTACTCACATGTTTTCCCTTTTATGTTCTTCTTGCTTCTTTCTGTGTTCTTTTTGCTTCTTTCTGTGTTGATGGTATTCCTGCTGTTCAAATACATGATTCCTCTTCCAGGTACCAGAGGCTTTTCTGTTTTCCTTTGTAATCTAAGATTTTTGAGGATTTTAGAAAACAAGCAGATGGTAAATTACCAAAAAAACAAATTTCCACAAACACAGACCCGACGAAACAAAGATCTAAGATGCATGATGTAAATTGGGAACTATTTGCATGCATCTGCAAAAGAGATGATGAGAAGTGATCTACTGACAGATGCTGTAATGGTACCACTCTCGCAGTACCACCACTTTTAACCAGCCTTCTTCCTATGCTGTAGTAATGTCTTCTGGTGTATAATCCAGGGCTGCTGTCCTGTAATCTCAGAGTCTGGAACTCCTCCCTTCCCAGACAGACAATAGACTGACTTTACTGGCTGGACATGAACCTTGAGTCTGAAACAGGTGCTTGAAAAGGACATTGATGGGATTACCTCTTCAGTGTGAATAGAACCATCATTCTTAATAGGTCAATAATAAGGTTATAACTTCTGTTAAAGGGTTTCAGTTCAGGGTCAGCTGAAACTATAAAGAACATCCTCCGTATAAGTGTTTAAAGATTCTTAGCTTATTCATTCCTGTACATGGTGCCAGTGCTGGTGTGAAATCCTTGTTTCAAATTAACCAGAGGTACTGTATTATCAATACATCATTGCTCATTTCCCATACAAACAACAACAAAACCACAACAGATGTATTCCTTTCATAGCATTGACACAAACCGTCTGTAAATTGATCCTTCTGACTGGGTAACAAAGTGACACAGTGACCCAGACACTGACCATGACACATAACAAGAGCTGACCAGACAGTGTGCACAGACACACTGATATACTTTCTGTTACCTGTCAGCCCGTCAACCTCTGCTACCTAGACTGGACACGGGGATTGTTTAGCAAACATGCATAAGCTGCATGTCCATGTTGCGAATGACTCACTGTAATCCAATCACCCCTTCAGTTATCATCTCAGCACGTGCAATGTGGAAGTAAAGTCCTCTAATAAGTGAAGGCTTACGATGCAGGTGGAAGAGGCCACACTCAGACAGGGCTTCATGTAAAACAGATCATGTTTTCATAATTATTCAGGACAAAGTGCAATAATGATGCAGGGTTGCAAGTAAAGATGTTTTTGTGTTTAAAACAGCAGATATAAAAATAGTTAGTTAGTAACTGAAGCTTTTTATTGTTTCACTAGATTTTGCCTAGTTATCACAGAATAAAAATATTCAGTAGTGTCTGTAATTGTATTTTAGTTGTTTTGTCAAAAACACAGAATTTATTTTCATTTGCGTTGTTTTATTACTAGAAATCTCTAATTTAATTTCGGCAAACTTGAAATACTCTGATACTGCTGATGAGCTTAAAAATATAGTCACATATAAAGAATGGGTCTATTTCAGGTTTTAAATAATGATAATAATGTTTTAGTCACTATTTTACAATATGTGTGACCCTCTCTACCACTTCAAGGTTGATAACCTAGTTTGTAAACCAGCTGTAGTAAAGTTTTTTTTTTTCTTTTACATCAAACTCTATTATCTACATAATTAAATTAAATAATTACAATGACTGAATCTGGGTTTTATCAGGATTGTGATGAATTTCAACAGGATTTGTTGTAACTTAATGAAAGGAAACAATTGAAACTGTTGTGTCACCTTAATCAACGGTGTCTGAGTGCTGATGACTCTCTGAACGATGATCCGCTGATCCCGGTGAAAATGAGGGGATCACATCAGCACTTCAAAGACGTACTAACACCTTATTAGTAAATATGAATAGAAAATCAGTAAAATGCACTACAAGAGAGATGAACATCTTCCTGTCATAAAAACAAAAGATTTTTAAAGATGAAAAAAGGCTGAGTTTTCAGGTGGCTCAAAAATGAGAAATTAATCAACCACAACAAGTGTATTGTTTTTTTTTTCCAAATCTATTCTTATGTAAGTGTTACATTGTCAAGAAATGCATTTAATAATATTAATTTCATCCATACTATTACTTATTCTTTCCATTTTCCCTGAGAAAAGTAAACTGAGATTTGAAGGGAAGTTTTCTGAGAGTCTGGCCATTTGGTGTCATGATGAATAAACACAAAGGTGCTGGGAGTTTTGTGAAGGGGCGGCTCAGGGCCCCACGCTGATCCTGTTTATGTGTTTGGGTCAGGTTTCGTTTTAAGTCGGAGGTGCTAAACACCTTCCCCCTGAGATAAAAGATGATTAATGCCTTTGAATGAGCGACACTTTAATGGCTCAAGGCTACTTAAGCACTTCATTAGGATGAGCTTGGGCCCGGTCGACACACTCAAGCCATTGGGTCCTCTTGTAGCAGAAACAGAGAAGCTGTAGGGATTTCCTTTGAAGTGGCCCCTGCTTGTAAGAACACCTTCCCACAAGGCATTCAGCATGGAAATTTGATTAGCTTTTTAATTCCACACCACTCTGAGACCTTGTTTTTGGGTGACATTAGGGGCTGAAGCTTTAACCCATATAAATATCAGAGGCATCAGAGAGCAGAGGGACAGTCGGGATCTGGCAGCTAAAGAGAAGATTTGGATTGAAGCCATGGATGTATCCCATATCCTTCTCTTGTTTGTCCTCCACCTGACCTGTAAGTACTACCTACTTTATTCTACTGCTAATGTGACATGGATATAGAAGCAGCTATCCATTAGCTGGACTGACAACAATCTGCTCAAATATGCTTGTTAATCACTTGTTATATGATGATAAACATGACTGGTAGAAGAGGGTGTGATGCTGCAAAGTGTTTATGATGTGTTCAAGTGTATTCCTGCTACTGCAAGTGGGGTCAAAATGGCTTCCAAATATAATTAAATATTAGAGTTGTTTCTTGTGCACCTAAAATAAATGTTTTCTGATGAATGCAGCTTATCTTGTGTTTTCCAGTGACTGGAGTGTTGAGCAAACACATCGATCACAGAAATCTGTTCACACAGAGAGTGTGCTGCAAACGACAGAGCAACTTTGTGTATATTGGACAAGGTAAAACACAACATATGCACGGCATCCATTTTTTTTCATTATTGCATGTGGTTATATTTACACAGAACATGTTAGTCTGTATGTGTTTTATAAAAATGAATTCATAATTTCTTCTCACTGAGCTTACATTACTAATAGCTTCAGTATCAGCGGCGGTCTTGATATTTGAACTAAAAAAAATTTCCTTCCCTCCTCAGACATCTCTGGGAGTCCTGTCAGTATAGACGTGGGAATGTGCAGGTCACACTGTGGGGGAGCATCCAGACCACCACATGAAGCTGGACAGCAGGAATACTCAAAACACTCATCCATGCTGGAATTTCTCAGGAGCAAAAAAGTAAGTGCCGTTTGCACACTTGGCCACAGGGGCGCGCTGTGATTCTCTGTCAAGATCTTTATTTGAAACTCTTTATAGAAACATTGTATCACAAAGTTATCACTGAAATATGAAAATTACTATATTGTGTAAGTATCAAAAATTTATTCTTTCTAACCCAAACACACAACAACTTTAACCACAAAGTACCAATATTATTAATAAGAATTTGGACCAGCGCACAAAAAGATGTCTGCTGCAAACAATACAAAAACATTTTTCTCACAAAAGATGAGGGCACGGGGACCGGCTGCTCCAGAGAGCGCGGAGGCACTGAACCAGCTTCCCTCCTGCGGGATGAACCAGGTGTGTGAGCCGACCGGAATGCGAGTGGACCGGGTGCTTCTGTTGGAGGGACCCCGGGAGGTGGAGGTCATCGAAGAGTGCCACTGTGAGATCAGGCTGAGCCAGTGCATCCGCGTCCCCGGACTGAGAACTTATTACTCTGAGACACCATACGAGGCGGTCATCGACGTGGGAGGATGCTCCAGGTCTAAGGGCTCCCCAGGTGCGTTTATGGCAGATCAACCTGCGTAAATCAACAATAAACGAAACAGGAAGAGATTCAGGTTAAAAAAACGTAAAACGATCAAAGTATTTTTTTTATGGTTTTCTATTAAAAAAAAACACTCATCCCGTGTGCTGAGAACTTTTTATAACAACAGAAGTGTTGGTGCTGACGTTGGCATTGGATTTATTGCTATTAACTACATGTCCGGTCTTAAATTAATGGTTTTAATGATAAGAACCTATAATTATAGCTAATGTGTAAATAACAAGATTCTCCTCAGTATTCAAATGTAAAACACACCAGTTTAAGAGTTAAAAGAATTATCATTCAGTTTGGGAATGACTGAAAAGCTTAACCCTGAACTACTCTTTCTGCCCATGTAATTCTAACATTTTATTCATTAATAATTCACAGAGGGATTCTCCTGTGTCCCCACAAAGTTTGATTCTGCCTTGGTGGAAACCCCTAACAGAGTGGACTTCATCCAGACTGTGGCGGCCTGTGAGCTGAAGGAAAGCTGCTACAGGGTCCCAAATGTGGAGTATTATTATGAAACAGTCCACCATGCAGATGGAGTCAAAGAGGAAAGGCTCAAAGTAAGTGAAAACACAGAAACATTGACTTTTCTATGTTTCACCGAAACATACCTAGAAACTAATTAGACTAGAAGAAGAGTGGTTCATTTGTGATGCCAGTTTCACACCCTCCTTTGTAATCTTGCTGAGAGGAAATGGGGGCCACGTTGGGTGCCAGACACTAATGAAGTGCCTTTATTCGTCAGCCATTCATGGGGAACAGCGCTCAATCAAACTAAACCACAGGCCAGTGACTGGCACCGCACATCCCTGGTGTGAAGCACTTCAGGATGTGTTGCATGCTCATTCATGTACAACCTGCATGAATACGCATGGTAGACTGGCAGACTTCATTTGAGAGGAAGCAGAGTAGTTTTACCTTATTCATGGTGCATGGAGAAGGGAAACAAGTGTGACGATGTCAAAACTCCAAAGTGCATTAGAAAGAAAAACTTTGTGGCACATGCACTTCAGCATGTTACCTTATCAGGATCCTCATAAAACCCAGTACAAAGATGTTTCTGCACTTTGCATGACGGCAGCATTAAACTCAAACTACTGTGTGGGCCTCCTCTGTCCATATAGCAAGAAGGGTATTTCAACACTTTATTGTTTCTTCAGCAGTTTAGACCATTTAACAAACTGCCTGCAAACGGAAATAAGTAATTATCTGTGCCTTTAAAATCATAATAAGATCAATTAATAAATGCTTGATAGAGAGGATTTAAATTTAATTGTTAGGCACTTTCATCTGCTGTGCTTCAGCACCAAAAGTGCGAGTAGAGTGCAAACACAAATGGCCCCTGCAGGTGTCAAATCAAAGTGGTTAACATGCTAAACAGCAGCTGACTCTCATCTCAACTGGGTCAATATTTGTGACAAGCTGTGAGCTGATTGCCCTCTCTCTGTGTTGCTAATTTTCTACAGGAAATAGATGTGGGCAGATGCTTGGGAGGCTGCACGACAGGAAACCAGTGCCTTCTCAGGTAAGTACGAACACAGCTGCTACACACACCCCCACCCCCACGAACACACACACACACATCTCCTCTGCTCCTCTCATAGCAATTGCCTGCGAGCTCTGACACCTTTGACACTGAGCATGTGAGCCTTTTTAGGTTCATTCCTACACCAAATGTCTCTTATATACCCGCTGCTGGAGTTTGAAACTGTGGCAGATGTCTAACAGTAGAAGTTAAGAAAAATAACTTAAATTAAAGAAGTGTCTCCATGACATCGTTAGACCTGAAAAAATACTGCACAAGCAAAATAAAATGTCTACATTTTCCCTTTTATTGCTAATTCATTTCTCCTTAAGTAGCTTTAAAGTTGTTTTTACACTAATATATATTCAGCATTAGCCTTAGCCTGACATATTTAACACTGTGTTCAAGCTCCAAACTAGAATTTAAAATAAAGGTGATATTTTTTTTTTTTTGAGGCTGCACAGGAAGGATGTCATGATGTTAAAGCAGGTCTAATTCAGGCTGCCACAGTGTCACTGGAGATATATATAAACAGACCACATTTGTATGTGAAGTCAGCATTTTGTGAGATGGGTATATACTGGATAGATTAATTGTTCCATGCAGTGTACGAACATTCTTTTACTTTTTTTGCTGCAGGACTCCATCTGATCCAGAAATCTGTCACCTGTGGGCTGAGAGACAGTCCAGCTCCTGCGTTCCTCACGGCTACGAAAGCCACACTTTTCTCAATCAGCATGGGCAAATTCGCACAGTCCTCTCTGTCACTTCCTGCCACTGCCAAAACTGAACATATCGCCCCCTACTGGACGAAGTTTACCAAGACCTCAAGGGCCTCAAGATTGCTCCACAGTGGATGCAGCCCAGCGACCAAATACTATATCATTCATTTATCACCATTCTACTCTAACGTATTATGTGTATTATATGTAATATATGTAAAAATGATAATTTTGTAAATAAATTTAATACCATAAGATTATCTGTGGACTTGTCATTGAACTGTTGTGGGACACATTTTGCCCAAAATGCAAATGACAGAAACATATCCCCCTAAAGACATTAACAGATGACAAAACAGTGGCCTGTATATTTCTATATATGTCTTTCCTGTTGTTATTATCTCTCCAGCAAGTAAACTGTAGTAAATTATATACAGACAATATACAAAATGCAGACAATAGAAAAGACATAAGTACATGTGTGTATGCACTGCAAGTACAGTTCCTTGTGGGGGGATGCAGTGATTGAGTATGAATCAGGCAGCAATCATTTGGAACAAATCAGTATCAGGGTCTAGAGTGTCAAATAAATTTTAAAGATGCACTGGAATGCATCACAGGAGAGAACAATCAAGTTTGCAAATGTCTCTGAAAAAAACACACGTGCGGGTAATTAATAGTTCCTTATTTTGATATGAATGTGCGAAACAACACGTTTCTGTCACAGTTTACTGTGTCACCAAAAAGAAAAGAGTTTTATGGCTTATTTGCAAGGTGTGATGTAGAAAAGAACTTTGATCTCTTAAATGTTTATTAAGGGGGGGGGGGCATGTTGTTTCAATCTCAATTTGTTTTTTGCTCGTGCGTAACTGTGCGTAAAGAAGGCACCAAATGGCACAGTGCACTAAGGAGTTGAAGGGGTGAGGATATTTATCCTTTTTATTTATACTGTAACAGAACAAACGTCACTATAGTTGTAGGTTCCTATTGGGAATTTGTTGTATGTATTCAGAAATACTGTTGAACATTAAAGTGAAGATTTTTCATTCATTGTAAGCGAAGAAAATCACAGAAATCAATTTATCACATCATCACAGGACATTGCAGGAGGTCGATCCAGATGGACTTATTCAGAAAGTAAAACTTCAAATTTGGTGATTATCCGGCTGTAACTGGATAAGCAGTTATGTAAAACTCATGACGTGTGGTCAGCGACACCCGTCTCTTTATTGAAGTAATTGGTTTCCACCTAAGACAATGTCCTCCATTATTCTAAATTAATAGATTCATTTAGGCGCAGTTAACCTCCTGCGGCGAGTGCACTTCCTCACAAGATCAGCTCCAGTTGCATTCAGTCCACAGCTTTATTTTTTCTCTACTGTACAATTCTATATCAAAGAAAAAATAAACTCTACATCAAAACACTCACTGGTCTTTAAGTATCGACGTTTTTCAAAGGCCAAATTCAGTGTATTTGAACCTTTATTGCCAGAAGTTGGGACAATGGGTTTGAATAAGATCTACAATCGGGTTCACACCTTGTTAACACCGCCATTAGTCCCCTTTACATTCGCTGATTGGTGATTTACATTTGCGACCAAACAGCATCTTTACTGCTATTTACCAAGGCTTTAGGGACACTGGAGAGTGAAAGGGGGCATTTGATATAAAAGTCGAGCTTTTGGGACCCTGCAGGCACTTCAACTCCAAGCTCCTTGCTGGTCGTGTGGTACGAGGACACCGATGCACCAGGAAACTACTCACGCTTCAGAGATGTTGTTTGTGATCAGCTTTGCCACTTTCTTGTGCGCCGTCGCTGCACGGCCTTCGCTCAGCTACTTGGAAAATAATTTTAACGCCGAGAATGAGTCAGAGGAGGTCCGATCAGCTGCCATTAAGCGACTGCTGGAGGTGTTTGGGATGGAGGATCCTCCTGCTATCCATGGCCACAAGCAGCCACCTCAGTACATGCTTGATTTATACAACACCGTTGCTGATGTGGACGGTGTGACCAAGGACCCTAATCTTCTGGAGGGGAATACTGTTCGCAGTTTCTTTGACAAAAGTAAGAATGGATTTTGACCTGCATGCATTTCAAACTACAAATAATGTAAAAGATGAAATGTAGTTACGTTTTTTTTCGTGTCTGACTAAATAATTTCCCTTGCAGTGCGCAGTGAACAGGTGGAGTTCAGGTTCAATTTGTCCACAGTGGCCAGAACCGAGAAAATTCTCACTGCAGAACTTCATCTTTTCAAGCTGCGACCTCAGGCAACACTGACATTCAACAGACATCACTTCTGTCAGGTATGTAAACTGGAAAATACAGAGATCCACTCTGTGTGATAGAAGGAAACACAATGAATTCACCCACATGCATCTCTCATTTGGACATTACTAACACTAACTTTTCCTTTAGGTTAGTGTTTATCAGCTTCTTGACACCACCAAAAACAACAACACCCAGGAGAGGAAGCTGCTGTCTTCTCGACTAATCCCAGTCCACTCTACCGGTTGGGAAGTGTTCACCATCACACAAGCAGTAAGTTTCCCCTTCTCTTTAAAGGACATAGAAGCTGCTTTAACACTGAACAGTTCATTTTAACTGAGCAATGTGGATTTCTCCATGAAGGTTCGCTCCTGGATGGTGGATGAAGGCAGTAACCTGGGGCTCCATGTTGTGGTTCGAACCCTTGGAGGAAGCCATATTGATATGAAGCTCATTAGATTTGCTTCAGGACGCAATCATCACCAGAGCAAGCAGCCTATGTTAGTCCTCTTCACTGATGATGGCCGCCGTTCTACTACTCTTGAAACCACAGGTGAGACTTGTTAATAGTGTTACTACATATAACAAGGATTTTCTAAGTGACTTCACATGAGCAGTTTGAGAAAGACGGTCACATAATATATAGAAATGCCAATGTCCTCAAATAGTACTTTAACTTCAGAGGACCTGCTGGCTTCAATGTTACCCCCAACATAGCTCAGTTTGTTTAGAGGACCTGGTAGGACAACATACTGTATACATATGTATACATGCTGTGTCTAATTAAATGCTCTCCTTTCTTCAGACCCAGATGATACCACGGCCACTTCCAGCCTCCCTCAGGCCCCATTGTCAGGTCCATCGTCCCGCAGTGCCCGCTCTCTGGACACCAGTGAGGAAGAAGGTGTGCCCATGTTCTGCCAGCGCCTGCCCCTGTATGTTGACTTTGAGGAGATCGGCTGGTCCGGCTGGATTGTCTCTCCCAGGGGATACAATGCATACCAGTGCAAAGGCTCATGTCCCTTCCCCCTGGGTCAGAACACGAGGCCAACGAACCACGCTACGGTCCAGTCTATCATCAACGCCCTGAAACTGATCAAAGGCATCGAGACGCCATGCTGTGTGCCCGACAAGCTCTCCTCCATCAATTTGCTCTACTTTGACGATGATGAGAATGTAGTACTGAAACAGTATAATGACATGGTGGCTGGAAGCTGTGGCTGCCACTGACATCAACTGGTCACTGAAGTTGGGATGCACAGATACTCATTAAAATGACAAATGTAAATGGGGTTTTGATACAGCCACCTGCCCACCAGTAAAGTGACATTGTAATATATGTAAATATCCATAAATTATAATATATGACAGTAATGTAAGTGATATCCTGTGAAAGATGTAAATGTGTATATTTTACGTTTTCTGTTGTGAAGGATGATACAGTGAGAATAAATGCTGTACACAAAATATTACAGAGGTCATTTATTTGTGTCACTATATTACTTAATTTTGATATTGGCATTAGTACATAATTTAGTTAGAATAATCTAATTACAGCAATTTCATCAACAGTAAATGTAGCAATCGCCGTTTTACCAACAACAACAATAATGGCAATTAGAATAAAACAAATGTTATAAGCCAGCGTAAAGAAATATCAGTCATAAATCTCAACAATCCATTTTCCATGCAGTTTTAGAATTCTTTACTTAAAGGGGAATTCATTTCAACATGAGATACATGTGAAAAAAAACTCAAAATACCCTCAAAATAATTACATGTATCCCTGTGGCCTTGCTATAAATGTCATGGTATTGTCTACAATAGTAGATAATAATAGTTCAAATTTGAAGTAAGCAGATGAGCAGATTTTTTTGGGAAATTTCCACAAAAGCTCTAGATTCTGTTGAAACTAAACAGTCAAACCATTTACCACCATTCTGACCTGGTGTGAAATAACTTATGATCCTATTTTTGTATTGCAAACCTGTAGTTGCCTTCACATTGCACCTTGATATTCCCTCTCAGTCAGAAGTGTTTTCTTTGTGTTTAGTAAGTCCAATGTGTTTAAGAATAATATATATTTGTTAAGAAAATATATATTTATAGAGCTAAGTCTAGTTTTAAGTCCATGTTTCCCTGATGTGAGAGGAGCAGTATTTGTACAGGCTATTCTACTTTCTGATGGAACGGCTGCAATAAAGTAAAGCATTAATCAGCGTTCTAGTATCAATCCAATGCCAATACCAACGTTGGTATCAATACTATCAAAATTGGGATCAATCTGCAATGGCATTCAGGTGAAGGGTGGCTTTATTCAAGCAATCAAAAAGTCTCTCAGAGGTTTTCCTTTGTTCTCTACATGGACCAGAATGAGGTCGAACACAATGCAGAACACTAACAATCTCCAAATACTGACACCACATAAAGATGTTTTGTCACTGTTGTCAAGAAGGAAAAATAAAATACTGTTACTGAACTCACTTGTTTGACAGAAGAAGAAATATCATAAATAAATTGTTAAGTAATACCTGAAAGAGTCACTGCTGCAGATCTCAACTTTCTAAAACAAGCAGCTGTTGCAGATTTGGTTAAAACATATTTCTGAAAAACAAAACAGAATAGAACAGAGGTTAGGTTATAGATCAGATCCAACAAAGAAACAGTCTGCATAGTCTCCACTCTACCACCAGGGGACACTGAGGTATTCCTGCAGGTTTACCAGGTTTAATGTGAGCAATTAGCAGGATACCAATAAACCAGCCATGAGGGTGGTTATGACATGAAAACAGTAACAAGTATAGGGCCCCAGTTTACCACAAGCCTTCCTGTAAATAGACAACACAGCATTTGTTTTAATCTATTTGCCAAAATAAGTTGTAAGGATAAAGACAACTGCATGTCGAACAGTGATCTTGTGCTATCTATCTATCTAGACTGCAGTTACAAAGCATGCGGAGTTGACTTATCCTACTAAATATAAAAAGAATACTAAGATACTAAGTGAATACTATAAGTGAGAAAAAATATTTTGTAAAAGATATAAAGAAAGAAACAACAGTACTCGTTTTTTTTTTAGAAATCACGTTTAAGAAACAACCCAGTAATGAAAAATTGTTGTAAAACCCTTTAAAAAGCTGCAAAGTTATAGATAGTTTCTATTTTTTTTTCGATTAAACTATAGTTCTGGTGCATGTTGAAAAACAATATTCTTCACTTAATTAACTAACCACAACATTAAACAAGAAACAAGAAAATTTGTGATGTCATAGAAAATACAAAAAAATTACTCATGTCAGTTTATTAAACCAACAAATGGAAATATCCCTGTTGTTTGACTTGGCTTTAATTTTCACTTGGCAGAGCAGCAACATTTCAGGACATGCGTAAGTCATATCCTTGTAAGATAATTAACTCAGGAATATCACGTCCTCCAGGCAAGAAACAAATAAAGAGACACAATTCAAATCAAGTGGAGGCGGCTGGAGATGAAGCAACATGCATTGTGAGTATACTTTATACTGTAAATACAAATGCTTTTAGAGGGACCGTCATGTCAATACAGTGTAATGTGTATCCTAACCTTTATATCTTGTGACTATCATCGTATATTATATCATATTACTTGACTTTCACAACCTATGAGTATTTCAAGTGGATTGTATTCAGGGTTTTTTGAATTTATATCCAAGTTGTTTTTTTATCTATTTAATAGCATGTATGAAATTTAATACGTGTTTTTATCAGTGTGATAAAGGTCTTAACTGTACTATAACTGGTAACTGTTATTATATAATATATAACATAGTAACTCTTAATCAAAAATTTTAAGATATATTAAATATGCCCTGTGCACAGATAATCAGTACATAATGGTTGCATGTAACCAGTGAAAAATAATTCACTATTTTAAGTTAATTTATGTTTTTCTTGTACATGCCTATTGTATGCTCCCTAGATAACAGTACTAGGAGTCAGTGCCTTCGGTGGTGTTAAAACTCCACAGTAAAAACTGGACACCCTACTGTGTCACCCTACCCTGATGGCTCTTCACTAACCACATGAAGGTGACAGTCACTAAAAGGCTGGACAAATTAATCTGGAGGGCTGTTCAGAATGTAGAGCTAGAACATCTATAAGTTGTTCTGGGAGGAGGCTGTTGTCTAAACTCTTTTCGGTCCTGGACAACCCCTCCCACCCATTGCACAGTGTGCTGACCGCGCAGAATAGCACTTTCAGCCAGAGACTGATCACTGCAATGGGTTCCACGGAGCGCCACGGGAGATCCTTTCTGCCAGTAGCCACTAGACTATAGAAAATAAATGAATGAATGAATGGTTTAACATTAACATTTTCCATTTCAGGTTTAGATGAGATATGTAATACTTTGTCTAAAACTCATGGTACTGAATTGATATAGACATGCTGTCTATATCCAATAACAGAGTTCTAAGCTGAAACAAAACTTGTCTCTCATCAAAAACTCTATGTGCCCACTACAAAACCCTGTCTCTAAAGAGTGTAACCTGAGCAGTGAGCAAGGCGTTGGCCATAGAGTGGCACTAAAGGGGGTTGATACCACTTGACATGATGCTGGACGACAGCCTTTTCTCATTGTCATTCTCTATTCACAATGGAGAAAACGATGAAATGCTGCCATTATAATGGGGACCAAAGAACCCTGTGGCAGCCCGACACCGGATCTCTTCTTTGGCTCTGGCTTCCTTTTGTCCCAGTATTTCATATCGGACATATCCACACACCCTAAAAATGCACTTGATGTTGGAGCAGCGATGGACCTAAAGCTCCGTGTTTGCTCGCACAGACATGGGGAATAAACAGACCATCTTTACAGCACAGCAGCTAGATGCGTACCAGGTTGGTGTCAATCCTGTTTCTTTCTGAGACCATTATCTTCACTCTGTTTAAACTGTGCTTCGTTATTAAAAAAATAACTGATGCACTCTGCCAGGTTAACAAGGACAAAGGTGAAGCTTCCCTGATGTTGTTTGTAGCTTTGACATTTTGTTTGTTGCATTTTCAACCTTGTGGGTAACAAACGTTTGTCAAAGTTAGTGATACTGATATAAAAATAATTGCATTATATAATAGTTGCATTATATAATGAAACCAGGGGAGGAAGATAACTTAGAATATTTACTTTTAGTTACCTTCTTCAGTATTGTACTTAAGTACAATTTTGAAGTACTTATACTTTATATATTATATTATTTAAATGTGCTCTACTACATTTAATCAGGATGTGTGGCACTTTTTACTCCACTACGTGTATTTGACAGCTATAGTTCCTTTTAAAGTTAACTTTAAACCATACTTAAAAATGTCTGCATCATAATGTTTTTTACAATAATGCTTTCCTCTGATGTTTGAATTTGCAGGACTGTACATACTTCACAAGAAAAGAAATTCTCAGGTGAGCTTACAATTATTTTTATTAACACTGATACTAAAAAATGTGCTAAATTATATTATTTCTGTGTCACTTCTGCTGTAATACACCCAACAGAGCTGAATATTGTTCTGTTCTGCACACAATACTGTACTGTAACTCTAAACTACAGTATCAGAGACATGTCCTACTGTGGGGCAGACCACATGGTATTTAAAATAAGTTTTTTCCAAAACACAAACACATAACTTTTCTTTACTGATTTTTTTTTTATATATACATTTTATGAATATTTTCAGTCTGGACCAAAATAGAGACTTCACCTCACACTAAAGGTTTTCTTAGTTATATATATTTAAATACACAATTATACAATATAGAAAATATTTTGTAATTCAATACTGAAAGTAAATATTTTAAACCTTTCTCTAGACTCTTCTACCGCTATCGGGATTTGGCACCACAACTTGTTCCCCTTGACTACACCAACCACCCAGATGTGAAGTTACCATATGAGCTGATTGGCAGCATGCCAGAGCTGAAGGTAGACCCGCCAGTCCACACACACCCTGCACGCCCACTCTCTCCCTGTGTTCCCAATCCATAATTAATGACCAACTAATCGACAGAATTCTTTGAAAGCTTAGATGTTACCCGACTCCTTTAAACTTGAAGATTGCTGGTGGGTCCCTCAGGACACACTTGTTGGAAAAGGGTCAATTATCTGCCTCTTAACACAATGACAGCAAGGTAAACAGTCTGTTAACACACTGGTCACTGAGATAGGGAGAGTGAGAGCATAAAGATTTTACTTTCCCTCATAGTCATTATTATTTCGAATAGTTCATATTAGAAAAACAAGAAATTAACAACATGAGAAACACATACATCTGACACTGGTGCGTTTAATTCAACGCACTATGTGTTGTGACACCTGACAATCATGGCCAGTATTATTTTTTTCCTCATGCAGACCCCTCTTCATCACAACATTAAGACATTGTTAATGCTGTGGGTGATCACACAATCTTGCAAATAGCCAGACTTAGATCACAGGAAGCCATGAGATCTGATCTTAACAATCACACGTTTTTTCTTACGGATGATTAACTGCAAAGAAAAGAAACTGACTTTCATGGCAGTTCCGGTGTCTCCTCTCCTCAGGACAACCCATTTCGTCAGAGGATCGCTGAGGTTTTCTCTGAGGACGGCGAGGGAAACATGACACTGGACGACTTCTTAGACATGTTTTCAGTCCTGAGTGAGATGGCACCACGTGACCTCAAGGCCTATTATGCTTTCAAAATATATGGTAAAATATAAAGTGGTACAGAGGTTTTTTTTAAATCAAATTACAGAATTTCTATAAGATAAGAAAATAAGAAGTCTGTTTAGGTTGGCTTTAGGGTCTCTGTATGTGCAAATAATAAGGAATGAATGTTACTTTCCTTTGCCAGGAGGACATCACAGATAAAGAACTATAAAGCATGTTAACCAACATAGTGCCTGTAACATTATATTTAACTGTCTTTTAGACATATTTGAACAAGCTCCCACACACCTCAAATAATAATTCAGACTTAAACTGACCTGGAATTCGGGCTGGGTGGTGCTGTGAGAAACAACACAGGCACTAATATAAAGCATATGTCATCTTTTATTACCAGGTGTTATAGATAGGACCTGAGACACCTAACAGAAATACCTCTTATTAGCTGAGTTCTGAAGCATGTTGTCAGTTCAACATTGCATTGATGAAATATTGTTATGCATGATTTTCAGTTGTTAATGACAAGAAGAATAGAGCATTTGGTTTAACATGTGCAACTTGCATGTAAAGAATCATCCTGATGTTAAAACAGGCCACAGTTTTGTTCAACAACTCAATTCCGTCCCGAATGAACCACTTTTTCCCCCCAGTATATTTAACAGTTGTATATGAAGCATGAGAATCATGCATTTTAATATGGTACACCTACACTGTATGATAACAGAACATGGGTGGTGAGGGGTTATGGAGCTGCAACCATGACAGATGGTGCACAGAAAGCTGTAAATGATTAACAAGCCCGCTATATAGACAAGGAGCTTGTCAAAGTCCAGTTTGTGCTGAGCACCGGTGACCCCCTAATTAACAACTGCTGACAGATGAAGAAGTTACATGGTCTTGGTCATGGGTCAAGAAAATGTTTTCATTTATTATTCATTAGCAATAGAGAAGAAAAGGTTGAAAGAAAGTTGCATAATAATGAAGATGGATGTGATCAAATACATGAAGCAACTTCTCTGTGTAGATCAGAATATATGAAGGATACTTCTCCAGCTGCAACATTATCATCATCTGTTTATTTAGTTGTGTGGTTCAGAAGCTAAGACAAAAGCAATTTAGTGAGATACAAGAGAAAATGAAGAAATATGCATCACCAACTAACTTAATCTTTTTTTTAAATCAAAACCTTTTTCAAGATTTCAACGACGACGACTTCATCTGCAGATCAGACCTGGAGAAGACGCTGAACAAACTGACCCGTAACGAGCTGACAGAGGACGAGGTGAGGATGGTGTGCGAGAAGGTGATAGATGAAGCTGACCTGGACAATGACGGACGTCTGTCATTGGAGGACTTCCAGCACATGATTGTTCGAGCTCCAGACTTCCTCAGGTTAGTCCACAGTGATGAGGAGTAAAATCTTCTACACACAATGCAGAGGAACAGTTTTGTTATGTAGCAATTCGAATGTAGAATTCATTTACCTGTTTTAATTTTGTCCTGAGTTCTAATGAGCCTGATTTTTTTCTTAATTCTCTTCACAGCACCTTCCACATAAGGATATAAGGAGACATAGCAGTTATGTGCATGTATTAATTTTATTACCACCTAAACATAGACAGGCAGTACTGCAGCATGTCTGGAAAGGAGGGACATCCTGACATCTACCAGTTACTAATATTGCATCTTGCAAATTCCTGCCTTTTTTCATTTATACAAAACTGTAACCAAAAACATCCTAATCATCACCAGAAATCATTCAATTTTGACATCCAGAACAAATCTTCAATGTGAATTATTAATGTAAACAGCTTCTATTTGCGTGTCTTGTACTGTCGATTCCACATCCAGTTTTCTTTTATTATTGCAACTGCAGAAATACCAGTCATGGTGGGATTGCAGATCTACCATCAGCCAAGCATCAAGGCAAGGCTCATTGGTTAGGATCATCAACAGTGGATGTGTTTTGTATTTAAAGGTGTTCAGTTACACCAGACTATAAAAACACAAGCCAGGATATTCAAGCAGTCAAGCTGTATTGTGGAAGGAAGAGGTCAACTGAGTGTAGTTTCCTCTTCATGCCAGCCAAAAAATGAAAGAAGTTGAGTTTTATAGTCTTATTTTATTCAATCAATTATATCTACAAATTGTAGATACATTTTATATGGGTTTAGAAAGTACAGTACAATTAGAAGAAGTAGACCTCTTTTTGTCAATGTGATATTTACAATGTATTTTCTTTCACCTTTTTATCCAAAATGTATAGTATTATTCTCCCTGTGTACTTCACAATCAAAGGAATGAAAAAGGAACGTACAGACATATGAAGGGAATGTTAAGAAAAGGATACGATTTAAAAACTTAATCAAAAAGGGAATATACTTCTGGCTGAAAATGATACAGCTTGAGTCCCAAAAAAGCCAGCTCCCTATTTTTCTGTGTATGACTTAAAGCTACAGAATCACTCAGATGAGACGACACCTTTTCCACACGACATCTTCCTACTTAACCTACAACATGCTAAATTTCACTTGCATTGATTGAAGTAATGAGTAATGGAGTTTTCTAAAAACAGAGCATGTCCTGTTTTTGGCTCAGTGAATGAAACCAAACAAAAATAACAAAAAGCCCACACATTCAACTGTACAGGCCTAAAGTATTACAATACACATATATGCACAGGTCCAAGACTCACAATGCATAGCTCACCTATGACAGAACTCAGTATTACCGGTTAAGACAAATGGTCATGTAAATCATGAGGTCCTAAATTTCTTAATATTAAAAAGGTGCAAGCAAGCAAAACCAGACTCCCCTTCTATACTGTTTTTATAAGAGCTTGATATTCTGAAAATGAAGGAAGGAAACATGAGAAACATGTTAAATACAAGGAAAGGTGCATGTTTGCATTACGCAAATCTAGTTCATGGTGGCTTGAGGTCTTAATAAAATACTAGTGACATAAGTTTGGGTGGTCACTGCGAGCATCGTCCGCCTCTGGTGCCACCTAGCTGTCACGCTACAGGGCAACAATGAAACAAACGCACAAGAAAATGTACAATACTACTAATCAGACAATGTTTAAGCTTCGTTTAAGCCTGCTTTCATGTAAGCCAAGAAAATATCACTTTTAAACTACAGTTTGGCGACTGACAAATTATTTTATAAAGTATATAGTTGTTTAAGTACATTATGGCAATGTTTTTCAGTGAACTAATACCAGGACAGTGGATCACTAGAAGTTAAAAGAGCAAAGGACATCATGTCAGTTATATGTAGGTGCAATACAGATTAAAAATTTTGCCCATATATTACCAAGACTCGTTAGATTAAAACATTTTAACTAAGTAATTGTACTGTTGTATTGCAAAACTATCACTTGGCACAGACTAAACACAAAACACGAGTTACTGGTAAAGTGCAAGGAGAGCTGCATGGATAGCAGAGGAGAGGGGGGCTTACAGTGCAAAACCTCAAGAGTGATTTTAATTGCTAATCAAATAACCAGAGACGTCATTTAGCCTGAGAGTGAGTCCAAGCTGCTACTAAACCTTCAGGTAAAATAAAAAGGCTGCATCCGTATTTTAGAGCTTAAATGATTAATCTGATAATCAATTAATTGCTTGAATTGTCTTTTTCTTTTTTTTTTTAAAACAACAATACCAATTCTTGGTTTCAGCTTTTCAAATGTGATCATTTGCTGCTTTTCTCTGTCATCTACAGAGGCAGACATCTGGAATATAATTATAGGTTTTGTGTTACCAAACTGCCCTCAAGCAGCTGAAAGCTTTTGGAAAAGGGTGGAAAAAGTTGGAGGCAATGTGTAATGATCAGGCAACAATGAAAAACTACTTTTAGTCACATCAAATGTCTGTTGATGACTACATGGAAAAATAAGCAATAAGGAAAAAATTCAGTCCATTTCCCTTTTGATCCCTCACCTCATTATACTTGATATGGTTCTTACTTACTGAAGAAAAAAAAAGAAGCTTGCACAGCTCTGGAGTTCAAGCCTATCAGTCTCTGGGTATCATTTATCACATAAAAAGGGAAACAACACTAATAAAAATAGATCTAAATATCACATTTGTATTTATAATCCCAAAACTTTAACAATAATTAAATGACTTCTCATTCTTGGCTGTGCTACCAGCTGTATGAAATATGAGTGTGTAGAACAGAGACTAACACCATAAGTAAGAGACTGTCTTTTGTGTGATATGGAACATTTGGACAATGCTCCTGGTCAGGTCCTCCACCACTCATGCAGTCTGACCCATGAAGACAACAAATCTCCTTAAAATGGAGGAGATGCACCACTGGAAGCTTTCAGAAGAGGAAGGAGTGAGAGGAAGTCCTCCGCTTATTGTGATTATATTGGTCTGTGGTGACAGGAAGGACAGGCTATGGTTGGTGAGAAACAGGGTAGCGGAAAGATTGCTGAAATCAAGCACAGTCAATTCATGTCCAACCAGCTGGTAGCTAGTGTCAAAGGCCTTGGTCCTCAGAGTAGGCTACAGCGGAAGAAGCTGGTCTTTTTCTGAGGCTCTGAGATCTTGACTCCATGACTGCTCCCCTGCGGTGTGTTGCCCTCCTGCAGCAAGATAAACAGTTCACTTCTCAGTCACATGTAACTACTGATTTAATGACTGCTTTAATTTTATAAAGTGTTTCATAAATGTTCCTATGAACTATCAAGAGTTTTTCTTACCAATTTTGAGTCCATTTTTGATTTGATGTCTCTGGCAAGTGTTAAAAATGCCTGTAAACCAGAACAAATATGTGGATGTTGCATTTGTGATGCATCTATTAAGCATATTATAAGTCAGTGAGAAATTGCTCCTTACATTTTCCACATTGATGTTGGCCTTTGCACTGGTCTCCATGAATTTGATTCCAAACTCTAATGCAAGCTTAAACGGAATGAAGGGAAATTATAGTAGTTGCAGAATTTTGTTTACATGTTATACCCATAATCTCTTAACAAATATAAACCAGTGTATTGATTACGTTAACGTCAACAAACTAACCTTCTCGCCCCTCTCTTTGGACACCTGCCGCTTGTCGTTGATGTCACACTTGTTGCCAAGGACCATTTTCTCAACATCAGATGATGCATGCTTTATTGAAAGAGCAGAAATGTCTTAAGAACATGTTACTTTATGCCAATCAGATGTTGTGGAGACAACATGGACATAAAAAGGGCTGCATAAGGGCCAGTAAGTACCTCCTCAATGTTCCTTATCCAGTTCTTGATATTATCAAAAGACTTCTCATTGGTGATGTCATAGACAAGCATGATGCCCTGTGAAGAGAAATTAATAAAATGTCTTTAATAAAATTAATAGAACTTAATAGGACAGCTCTGGGTTTCTAGGCAAGTGGATTTATGTTACATTCGTCTATGAGTTCATAAAGATACCCACCATTGCTCCTCTGTAGTAGGCTGTTGTGATTGTTCGAAAGCGCTCCTGGCCAGCTGTATCCCTGAAAATAACCAGAATTGTGACACCTCAAAAATAACTGATTTCACAAAGATTGAGAACTAATATTAAATACTCTGGATTAAACAGAATGATTAAAGTTAGAGGTAAAATCGCTGGAACTCATTCAAGCAGCGTGTCTGACCTCCATAACAAATTGCCGCTGAACAAAGTACAGCTCCCCTGCCCTTTATTCAGAGTTTAATGTACTTCCCTCTGGCTCTCTCTTCATGCAGCCATGAATCAGAACCAACAGATACACACACTATTTTCTACTCTCAACTCTGAAAATATAGTGTTTGTTGTTTTTTTTGCTGAAAGTGAGAGTGTTTCTTTGAACTTTATGTTGATTGTTTCTTGGTTTCTCTGTGTCATTTGCTACAGTACTGTTGTGCAAACAATTGCCCCTTGGGGAAAATAAAGTTGGTATTGATTGATTTTTGAACTAAAAGGTGGTGGGGTAAAGTTTAAAATCAGCGGTTTCTGCAGAACAGAAACTACACATAAGGAGTCAAACTAATTTACACTACAATTAAGAACCAGTAAAGCAATTTAAAAAAAAAATGTCAATAAATACACAATCTGTTATTGACTACATGTGTCTACAAGGTGTGTCGCCTGTACCTCATTAGCCAAACATTGACAAACAATGTTAAAGCCATTAAATGAAGTCTGCCAGTTAGTAAACTTACCATATCTGTAACTTTATCTTCTTTCCGTCAAGTTCTATTGTCCTAATCTTGAAATCAATGCCTTGAGAAATAAAAACGGAACGCGTAAGTCAGTCATAACGTTAGCTTGCTAGCAAAGTGTAACTGTCAAACATTGACACTGTTGTGACAACAATATACTTATGAAAACTGCGAACAAACGATAACACGGCTTCTTGGTAAGTCAGACAGGTAATAATAATAGGTGCATAAAATGAATATCGACGTGTTGGTTATGCTTTTATTAATCAGCTAAAGCCCGCTAGATATATCAGTCTTTCCGGTGTCTTTCCATGATGTAGACGGGGACTAACGTTAGCACTATTTGTTAGCTAATGTTAGCCACCCGGCATGAGCTTGTGGTTTGACACTAACATTTATATTCTTATATATATATATTAATAAAATGTTAATCACAACTGAGAGTGATTCGTGACTATTTCTTACTAAGAAATCAATTACGTTAATGACACATGAAAAGAAGAGAATGTTATTGGTGGTTAACAAACATTACACCTAGCCGTCAACTTAGCATAGCAAACATTCCAGCAAGTAGACAGAGCCTCGGGGACAGCCCATTGTCGTACTGTAAACACACAGAAACACGCCGATAACGTCAACAAAACTTACCTATAGTTGAAATAAACGTTGAGTTGAAGGCGTCTTCTGAAAACCTGAACAAGACACAGGTTTTCCCGACACCAGAGTCGCCGATTAGCAGTAATTTAAACAAGTAGTCGTATGTCTTCGCCATACTTGATATTATTGCGGAAATCCCGCCCGGCGAATCAGCGATGACTGTCGGGAAATGACGCCCCCTACTGGCCCGGAATCCACCTGCTGTTTCTCTACGGGACAGTGGGCTTAGCGGTGCTGATAAATAACGTACTAGATAGATAGATAGATAGATAGATAGATAGATAGATAGATAGATAGATAGATAGATAGATAGATAGATAGAT
>JAUYWH010000009.1:15465514-15489079 GCA_034779795.1 Ctenopoma multispine | reverse complement strand
AGATAGATAGATAGATAGATAGATAGATAGATAGATAGATAGATAGATAGATAGATAGATAGATAGATAGATATGCAGCTCCACAACTCCTTGTGTAAATAAGGTGCAAATGTGCATAACTGTGTCTGTGGGGAAGTAGGGGTTAGACATGTGTATGTGAGTAGGAGAAACGAAGCAGTTACACACAGTCAGTTGTTAATAACTTTAATAGTCTGTGGAAACAAAGTGTTCCTGTGTCTGGAAGTTTTGGCAAACAAAACAAGCTCTGTAGCGCCTACCAGAGGGTGTGAGTTGTGCTGATTTTCCATGCCTAGATTAGTTAGTACTGTGCTTAAGTACAGTTTTGAGGTACTTTTACTTTACTTGACTATAGTTCAGAGAGACACACTTTTTGAATCCACTACACTAAAATAACTTTATATTACTTTACAGATGCAGAATGTTCATACAAAACATAATCAACTAATATGATGATGTGTTATTATGGATCAACCTGGCAGCACAACTTAAGGGTATATTTCTGAATAGAATGGCTCAATGATTTTCAAATTAAATGATCAGAAATATGTTTTCTCAATTAGCTCCTTCCTCGAATCTGTACCTTAAGTAAACCTAATAAACATTTTACATTGATGCAACAATCTTTTTATTTCTACCAATTATCAGTTATCATACAACTCTATAAAACGACACAGATTCTTTGTGACTTTAGGCTGTGTCACTGTCTTTTGTGTTGTCATGTAATCCCAGACTTATTCCATGATGTGGAGATCAGGGCTTTGTGAGGGCCAGACCATCTGTTACAGGGCACCTTGTTTATCAGTCACTGAAAAAAGGGCTTTTTTTACTGCATGTTTGTGGTTGTTGTCCCATGCAGCAGAATTAATTTGTGATCTCTGTATTTATACAAGATGTTTATGCTTATTTATTACTATTTCACTTTAACTGAAGTAAACTCCAACACAAACATGTTACATTGTGGAACTGCATACTGCAAGTAGTATTTAGTTTTCTCAAGCGAAAAAAAAAAAAGTAAAGTTGGCTGTTGCAGTTACTATAATTTTTCCACTCACTTGCATCAATATTTGAATATTTATTTAACTCATCAACTTATTCAATAACCAGTGGCATTACTGTTGCGGACAAGTAGCTAAGCCATAGCTCCAATTTGCATTTGAGGAATTCAAACCTTACTTGTCTTAGCAAAGCACACATAAAACACTGCATGTTAACATGTGTCAATTGAAGGGTGAGCTCTTCCTCTTTTTACAGGTCAGGTGTACAAAATGCCTAAATAAAAACAACACAAACATACTATATGCAAGTCAAAATAAACAAAACTCGATCATCATCAGCATCATTTTATTTGTGCTAAAAGTTTGGTCTTCGACACATAGAACCA
The DNA here is from genome assembly GCA_034779795.1 of Ctenopoma multispine. Classification (NCBI taxonomy): domain Eukaryota; kingdom Metazoa; phylum Chordata; class Actinopteri; order Anabantiformes; family Anabantidae; genus Ctenopoma; species Ctenopoma multispine. Next base: position 15,487,677 of record JAUYWH010000009.1, on the reverse strand, counting down.
TGACGATTAAAAAAACTAAACAAAACAAAAAATATAAGGACAAGAAACAAAAGAACCATAAATATATAAAACGGAGTACATGGGTTTAAACAATGGGAAGTACTGGGGATAAGCGTGAAATCACAGGATGGATGGCATGTAGAAAATGTCTTTTACAAAACAATCTTTTTATTGCTTGATGATCTTCTGCACACTTTACAAGCTATTGAGCTCCTGCAGCGTTTGGTCCAGGACTTGGTGCATTCCTACGTTTTCTTCTTTTGCATGTGCTAGGCTCTCTGCAATAAAAAGCAGCAGCAGATACAGTATAAAATGCAACACCTATGTGAGTGGACATAAGTAAGTATGGTAAACTGTAGAGAAGGCAAAGCAAAATAAATGACTTGTGTATGTGAATCACAGAATGTGGCTTTAATTATAAACACTATATCCTGAATAACCGTATAGCTGACTGTAAAGCTGAGGCATGAATTGAGTCTTAAATGAGGAAAAGTACAACTAAAGAGTGGTGAAAGGTAGGCTTGATTGAAAAGACAGAATAAAACAGAAATATCTTTATTGAGCTTTATTTAAACAGAAAAGGAGCAAAGAGCAGGTAGAGGAAAGGGAGGAAAAGAGACAAAGGGCCTACAATCAGGCAAGAGGAGACAAATGGAACAGTGAAGACATCATGAGCTAAATGCAAGGTTTACAAGGTGTTCATATCATTGAGAGCGTGATCCAGCTCCTCGCTGATAGCCTTGTATTTCAGCTTCTGAGTGTACAATTCATCTGCAGGTCAAAGGGGTAGGCAGGGAAAAAGCAAGTGGAGGAGGTTCAGAGGAAAATGCAGAACGTTGCAGACCACAAGCGGAAATCAGGAAGAGAAAGAAAAATCAAGGAAAAGATTAAGAAAGCGAAGAGTACTAAAGATTTTTACAAAGGTGGAGTAAAGAAACAGTGAAGATCGAATGAAGAGAAGGACTAAAGTGAAGTGTACCTTCTAAGTCGTCTATGGTCTTTTCCAGCTTAGCCACAGTCCTCTCTGCGAATTCTGCACGGGTTTCCGCCTTTCAAATGGAAACATAAGGATCATCCCAACACAATAAATTTACTTTAAATTTACTTTGAGAATGAACAGACGTGAACTTACCTCCTTAAGTCTGTCATTCAGGACTTTAATCTCCTCTTCATATTTGTCTTCTTTCTCAGAGTACTACACAAACAGACAAGTGGTTAGAATATAACTAAGTTCTACTTGTAGCAAATCTACTGAAACATCAAAATGTCCTTGAGCAAGACATGCAGGGTTCTAGTGCTCCAGAGTAGGAGCCCGGTTGTTTTACTAGATTGTGAGCGTGAATGTGTGAAGTTGTTTTTTGAAGTTGTCAAGCAGCAGGCTGATAAGAGAGTGCCACCACCATGAGCATTTACCTTATCAGACTGAGCCTCTAGAGACTTGAGGTTGTTGGTGACATTCTTCAGCTCTTCCTCCAGGTCACCACATTTACTTTACGAACAGAGAAATGCGTTTCATATTTTTTATTAATCTTGACCAACTGAACAGTGTGTGGAAACATCCATGTGATGCATTTTTACTTACAGTTCTGCAATTTCTGCCCTCTCTTCTGCTCGCTCCAGCTCACCCTCGAGGATTACCAACTTACGTGCAACCTGACATTAAAGTGACATCAAACCACAGTTAAGTAAGGGACAAAAAAAAAAATCCATCAGGATCATTACTCAACTGAAAACTGTGACCGTACCTCCTCGTATTTGCGGTCGGCCTCCTCAGCGATGTGTTTGGCTTCTTTGAGTTGCATCTCCTGAATTTCCATCTTCTCCTCGTCTTTCATGGCTCTGTTCTCGATCACCTTCATCCCTCTAAAGATGAGAAAGATACGCGATCTCAGAAAAACAGTGAAGTATTCTGACAAGGACAAACAAACTCACAAACTGTATCTGATGGTATGCCTCCTTTATTAGGGTCAATGTCGTAACGCTGGGTAATGATAATTTTCACCATTGTGAAAAGGACTTTAATGTGATTTTGCCCTGCTGCTGCATAGAATATCAGAACGCCTTTGAAGCTTAGTCTCTTGTCACCTTTCACTCTCATCTGCAGCCTTTTCAGCCTCCTCCAGTTTCTGCAGGGCTGTGGCCAGTCTCTCCTGAGCACGGTCCAGCTCCTCCTCCACCAGCTGGATCCTGCGGTTCAGAGACGCCACCTCGCCCTCAGCCTACAGCAAAACACAGAGAAAGAGCCGAGCGGGGGGGGGCAGAGAGGGAGAAAAAGGGGTCACAGGTCAGTGAGGAAACAGGCTGCTACCACAAGAGGAAGGATGCTGCTTAGGATGGTCCGAGCTGCTCATTGTATCAAACATTGAATCATTAAATGTTCATATGTATTAAGCCTGGTTTTGTGTGCTGCAGGTTAGCTTCAGCAAATGTTCTGGACAGTCTGAGATAGGTGGGTATCGATGAATGCCTACTGTCTGGAAACAAAGCAACATCCTCCATGCACATACTCCTGCCGTCTTGTCCCTCCAGTCCAGTAAATGAGGTTTCTTTAAGCACAGTCAGTTTCGCTCTGAGTGAGTGAGTGAGTGCTGGACTTTGCAGCTTTGGCCAGACAGTTAAAAAAAACATGCTGACGAAGGACAAGTGTGTGTCAGATTTAACCCTAACATATCTGAAGTGTCTACATCTGGTCTGACTTTTGCAGTCTTAGCCCATTGGGGGGGGGGGTAGCCTGTTTCCTGCTGAAGTGATATCACCGATAGCCAGGTCTGCTTCTCTTCTTCCTGTGTGAAGCCTGAGGAAGAAGAGGATCACAGACCAGCTCCCAGTTTCATTTGTGTCATTCTCAAAAAGCCTCTCAAAAAAAGAGCAAGAAGAACAAAAGACTTTTAGAGTTTTTTTTTCGCTAAACAGGAACAAAGCATTTCCCTGGTGTCTTAAACTATTTGTGGGAAGAATCCAAAGCCTAACATCCCTTTAATATTTAACACAACCGGGCTTACAGTTCGTGTGATATCTGCTGGGGGCGCTCGTAGCATTTCTAGGTGTCGGGCGGGTTGGAGTTAGATAACGCAGCCGAACAAACGTATTGAAGAAGAAACGTCTCTGCAGACATGAGCCAGCTTTCCATAAAACGCTCGATCGACTGTCTCGACACAGTAGATGTCAAAGAATATTCAATTATTAGCGTATTATCAGTACCACTGACTGCTTCTTTTCAGTCAGTGCACAGTAAAGATGCTTGAAAGGTATGTAAAAGACAACGACGAATACCCCCAAAAAACCAACAACATGATACTAATTCTCACTTTTTCGCGCAGCTCCCGTTCGGTGTCCAGCTCCCTTTGTACCGCCAGCGCACGCTCTTCAGCTTCATCTACTTGTTGCTGAAGGCTTTGGATTTTCTTCTTCACCATCTCCATGATGTCGATTACTTTGTTTTCTCAGAGGATAAAGAAAATTAATCTCCACTTAAAAAAAATAATAACGCAGCAGCCTAAATCGACTGACTGTAGTTGATGATTTAAAAAAAAAAAAAGTTTCCGCTGATTTGCGTAAAAGTTGCAGGCCCCGAGGAGGAAAAGCTTTTCTCTCGAACAGGAAATCTCGGACGTGCACTGTTAGGATGGGAGGAAAAAAAAGGGGGTTGGCAGTTTTCAGGAAATTTATGGCGAGATCCTCCAATCCTGTAGGAGAAGCCTGTCTCAGATGACATCACAGGATTTAGGAGGGGAAGGGAGTTCTCTTTTACCCCACAAAAGAGGTGTGTGAAGTCAGGTTGCATCTGGACTTATAAGGCAAATCGAAGGTGTTCTCAGAGGAAGAGCTGAGTCTGAATCATCAGTCTGATTCAGATGAATCATATGTGGTCATAACGTGTGTTTGTTTGTGTGTGGAGAAGAGAGACGCAGGTTACAAACTGTATAGGCGTCCAAGGTCCAAAGATTTCCTTCCACAGGGGGAGGAGGTGGGGTCGAGTTGGGGTGTGGCGGTAATAATCCTCTTCAGCAGGGGCTGTTGACCTGCAGTGACTTGGAATGTAAATTGATTTGGTTGCAGACATGACCCGTGGCCATCGGGTGGCGACACATTCCTTCAGCACCCCTTCCTGCCTCCTCTTCCTCCTCCTCCTCTTTTCTCCTCACTCCCTACAGTTAAACCTGGATTGATTTTCTCTATTTCTGTGTAGTATCACCAGTGTGAAACATGAAGAGGTGGAAGGAGCCACATTAAAGCAGATTTGTGGGAATCTGATAGGTAACCTGAGACAGAAATCACTTCTCTGACCTTTAACCTTTGGGGTCTTGTCTCACCTGCTTTCACTGGTATAATTTGAGCCGCTTGTATTTGTATTTGGTACTGTAGGGCAATTCAACTGCACCATTATTATCAAAGATTCACTTCAATTCATTTGTATTTATATCGCAGCAAATGAGGTGAAACCTGTGGTCGATTTTAATGGCTGTAATTGATTCTTAGGAAATTTTATTTAGTTATATTATAACTGTTTTGAAATTCTAAACAGTTCCTGTTGCAGCTTCTCAGTAGTGAGGTCTTTATGCTGTTTTATGTTTTATGAAGTGAAATGAATTATGAAGTAAAATATAGCACTTTGTTAAATCTATTCTTTTTCAAACACAACATATTACTGTAATGACCACTGAAGTGGAGCCTCTTTAAAGGTGAACGGTCATAACCTGTTGTTCATTGATAAGGTATGTACTGTAAAGCCAGACAGAGGAAAGTATAATACCTCTGTGCCAAAAAAGGCCAGAGCATTGATTTCATTAAACACTGCAGTATGGGGTTCTGTTTGCTTAAGCTGCATTCCTGGGATTCCTGGTCGGCTACAAACTGGCCAAGTTTTGTCTGTGCTTAAGAAATAACTCAGACTTCAGTGAGCCGCCAACATCTCAGCGATTCTCAATACTGTCTGGGTTAAGAAGAGATGAGTCAGGGATGTTAACCAGCTTTAGTAGATTATTCTACATTGTGGTTGATCATCAGTCACTGTGGCGCATGAGTTTAGTGTAAACTGTTCCCGACATAGTGTCCAGGACTACTGTATCTACGCGTTCCACACAACTGGACCCATTATTTTGGATCATGGACAAAATGCTGATGCACTGAGCCTTGAAAACACGACTGTTTATTTATTTTCTGAATGTGAGTGTTTTATCAATCTACTTACATTGTTCATGTGATGTGGACAGTGTGTTTGAGTTGTCTTTGTGGTAAACTCACATCTGTAGCCTTCTTCTCCGACAGTTCCAGTTTCTCCTGAGCGTCCTTCAGGGCCTCCGAGTACTTGTCCAGCTCATCCTCAGTTCCCTTCAGTTTCTTCTGCAGAGCAAGCAGCTCGTCCTCCAGCTGAAAGACAGAAATAACGGCCTATATTCAGAGGATACAGCGAAACAAACAAAGCTTTTCTGCAAAAGAAAACATGAATGGAACAATTATAAATAATTAAATAATTAAAATAGATGTTTTTGCTTTTATTTAACACAGATTCACAATAGTTCAATGTAAGTTCGCTTTGTTCTACAGAAATTAAAAATAACATTACAAGAGTCTGCAGCCATGCTAGCAGGTCTTTGATGATGGTTTTAGTCGCACTAGCGCTTTGAGCTAAGTGTAAGCATCATATTAGCATTGGCACAATATACTTCCACTTATAGTGCCAATTCTAACATGTTCGTGTTTCTAGATATAATGTTTGCTAATTTGCAAGAAAGCATAATTAGCATGATCTTGTATTTGGTCAAATCCCAAACTTTTGGGGAAATTAGAAATGTAGCATAATGAACAGGATTAATTTGAATGGCATTTCATCCAACACTCCTAAATAAATCTTTCTCTTAACTTTGATATATAGACCAAACCTGATCCCATGTTTTCACTGGGATTGTGTCTCCTGTCAAAAGTAGTTTCTTCATCACAAGGTTTGTGGATTATGGAGAATAAATGGCACATTATTTCTGAAAAGACACAGTGAATGTTTTAAATTCCTTTGTGCTTTGGGTGAGCAGATCCTTTTAATTGCTGCTGGACTCTTCGTCTGAGGTTCTGTGTTATGTATGTTGACACTGAGCATTAGTTTGTGTATTTTCAGTGCCTTCCGTCAGACTAACTCCACTCTGATGTCCGTTTCATCATGCCAAGAATAGCAAAGAAAGCATTCTTAGCACTGCTTACCCTGCCATCCAAACAAACTAAAGAGCTCTACATAATCTTCTAGGATTTCATGCTGACTGTTCCTTGATGTGGAAGACATGCCAGGCGTCCATATGTGCAGTGCCAGTGACAACTGTCACTCCCTGTGCTCGCTGAGGATGTGACTGAGGCATTAGCCACCAGAGAGAGGATTCTTTCCACTTGTTTAAATGTAGATCCTGGTTTTGTCCAAGCTTCCCCAACTCCCTGTACTGAATTCCTCTCATACCACCGTGATGATGACACCCCCACCCACTGTGCAATAATTGCCTCTGTTTAGAAACCTCAAATATCCTATTTCTTTTCCAGATTCTACTTTGCTTGTATCAAGTGGTACATGTACGCTATCATTATGTTAGTCCTCAAAATATCAAGCTGTCTGCGGCTCCAGCACAGCAATACCAAATATGGATGTGCAGAGATCTGGAATCTGTGAGGTTTTCTTTCACGTTGTACACACTTAAATTCAGACAAGAGTGCGGGGCAGCACCATCAGTGAGAGATGGGTAGTTTCTTCTCCTTAGCTTTAAGTAATCCCTCTGGATCTCTGTGGATAAGATGTCAAACAGTCATCACTTTGTAATTCTGTTCATGCATCCCTGTGGACATCCTCCACTTTCACCTGCCCACCACAAGACAGTATCAGCTGCTCTCAGTAATTCAGCATTTGGTGCATGGTGCATAGTTGACATTGTGTATTTAGCCCTTACACAGTCTGCACGAATGCTTTGGATTTCTCAGTTTAAAAAAAACATCTTAAATGTTGAAATTTAATTAATTACATTAATCACATTTGTCTGTTAGAAGATAATAGTGACACCATGCACTGTTTAAATGCATGTGAAAAAAATGTCTTTTCTAAACTGGATGTGAAATAACTGTAAAGACATTATTAAGAATACTTTTTGATGGTGATATATTTTATATGGGAAAGTAATTATATTGCTGTAACGGCTCTTTTTTTGTAGATATTAATGTATTTTTGTGGTGTATGTAGCATTTTTCTACTATGCACCTAGTAGATGTTCATAGTTTGTAGTATATCGTATTTTAGTCTTTTTCATGCTTAATTATCTGCATCTCTTCTTATACTTATTTTTGCTGTTGTGACACTTCGTTCATGGAACGAATATCGAATGATGAAGTTTATATTATCTTATGAATAAAAGTGAGTATATGGTCATCTTAATTTAACGCCAGCTAACTCCTCATTCAGAAGAGTTAATTTTAAACAAGAACACACATTGCTTTTTGAGTGCGTCACGTCCATTGTGTGGTTTTCCATTAAACCCATCAGCCACATCTCACCTGCTTGCATTTGTCCTCTGCTGCCTTCTGATCTGTCTCAGCCTGTTCTGCCCTGTCGATGGCGTTCTCCTTGTCCAATTTCAGCATCTGCATCTTCTTCTTGATGGCCTCCATGGTGATGGTTGGGTTTTAGTGTCTTAAAAATTCAAAAATCTTTAAAAATTATTTAAAAAAATGTTTTTTTTTTATCTAAAGTTGTTGCAGATGTTCAGAGGAAAACCCGTCAAAGAGCGCTCACAGGGTTGAATGAGAACACAAATGGCAGATGGAGAAAGGAGAAGAGAGACAGAGCTCAGAGCAAGTGATCACAGGAGAGGAGAGGAGGATGCAAACTGATTTAAACTTGACTCAGAGTTTGGAGACAACCCCGGTCCCTAGTGACAGCCCTTTCCCACCATTTACCCCTTTCTGCCACTCCCCGCCTCGGCTGCTTTAGAACTTAAAGTGCCCTCTCCCTTATCTAAACTTCACCTCTCAGAGGCTTCTGGAGGAACAGCATGTTGTAGATGTTTTGACAATATCCAGCCTATCTCCTTATTTGGATTGTGGCGTTTTTTGTTTTGGACAGAAACAGGAGAATGATGCAGTTATCAAAAGGACATTGTTCACATTAGTAATAAGAGTTACTGGAAGTTCATTTTGTCCCCCTTTTGGGCTGCCTATCTATATGTCTGTGTTTTTACTTAGGAATGTTCAAATTGATGTTAATACCAGAGTTGGTTAGAAAGGACATAGTTTTCATTCTAGCGCTGAATGAAAAAGGGCTGTATGGAAAATAATCCAGCCAAAGAAAATTTAGGGGGAAGAGCTGTCTGCATGTGATCTACACCAGGCAGCTGGAGCTTTACAGTTGAGCTACACAGACATAAACTATGGGTCTACTGCAATTAAAATCATCTTAATTACTATTGGTTTGACATACTTTAATTTAGATCTGTTTTCTGTAATTTGTGACGCTCACAGAATATTGTTGACTGTGGGATGCAACTGGTTCCAGGAATATGGTTTTATGCTCGTATAAGAATTTTGAAAAATAGGTCATGCATGGCGTTGGGTTTTTCGATTTGGAAAACAAAATGACAAAAAAGCAAATCAAATGATACAAATCGAAGAGAAAATAGAACATACAGTATATTTTATGTGTTTACTGTCTGTGTGTGTGCTGGTGATGTCAGTGCTGATGGACCTGTCTTCTTTCTGCTCTGTGCCAGCTGCCCTGACTAAAAATAAACATTACAAGAAAAGTCAAAGAACAGTGAGGCTGCATTAGGTTTGTGTAAAGAGATCATTAAAGTAGCACTTAGGGATAGACTTCAAATTCATGCCTTGTTGTTCATGTTTTATTTCCTTGGTGGTTGTTGTACCTGCTCGTTCACTCACTATCCTGTTGTGCACTGCCACAAATGATCCACTCCAGGAAAAAAAACGCATCGTTAATGAAAACAACTTCTGCTACTTCTGAAGAGTCTGAATTTTTTCACATGAAAAGATAAATTAAAACTTAATTTGTGTGTTGAGGAAGTTCTCATTCTTTTTTAGTTAAATTAGCTATTTAAAAATCTAAAAACAAGCTATAGTTCTTAGTAAATTAAATATCTGGGATGTGCATGGTTTCCACTAAATAGTCACAATATGTCAAATCGACCTCGTCTCCTAGAAGACCACTTGATTTTAAGGTAATGTGAGATCCTGAAAAACACTGTCTCTCTTTATATTTCTGTTTTGATGTTTAGGATTTTCTGAAGTCAGATTCACTCTACATTCATTCACAAATCTGCTCTTTCACAGTAAGCAACCAACAATATTCTAAATGGACTGCACAATTTTATTTTCAACAAATGAGGGATGTCTTTTTTTGCCTCCAGTTTAATAAAAAAGATTTAAAATCCAGGGGTTAACACAAGCTTACATCATGACCTGTAACAAAAAGAGTAATTACGTTGTGCCTTATTTGGTTTGTCAGGATGCTGGCTGCACACAGTGTTATGAAAACAAATTGCTTAGACACCAATTTGACAGTTTAATATACAAAAATATTGATTTAGGGCATATTATAGGAAATATTTTGATACGTTCAGATTGTAGAGTGAGTGAAAAAGAGGTCTGGAGCTGAACCAGGTGAAGAGAATAGATAGAGAGAAAGAGGGAGGAGGTCAGGGAGAAAAAAATAGAGACGAAGTGAATCAGATGCAGAGTGAGAGAAATCAGAACCCTCCCACAGGAAACCGAGCTAAACTCCTCTTCTCCTTGTATGGTAAAAACTCCCCCAAAAGCCACAGGATCGCCTAGGGAGTAGAGTCAAAATCCTGCTAAGTATAAATCACAAAGCCATGGGAATGGTGGAACAGATTAGAGTGTACGTCTATGAATTCTACCATGAAGAACACAAACGAAGACAGTTTTAGTAGTCTTCAGTGCTTGATGTCATGCAAGCAATATGTGGAGTTTGCTATTACAGTGAAATGTTTTCTAACTAGTGATAGACAAGGGGCAACAGTTTACTCATAGAAATAGTTTTATAGTATATGTCATATGTCTGTATATGTGCATATGTCAATATGGACTCCCCAAGTCACACACACAAAACACTGCGTATATGAAATTGGCTGATGGAAGTGATAGCCTTTTATATTTGGCTCTGTAACTCAGTCCAGTTGTATCTATGGCTTATGATAGAGACATTTTCTCTCCTGCGGCAGCTTTTCTAGCCTCCATCTTACCAGCCAAAGGTGGTGTTCAAGAAAATAAACTAATTTTTATTATCTGTGCTTGAATTACCTGCATACTTCACTTAATCAGATGGTAAAACTTTCATATTCTCAGATCATATACTCTGTGATATCCTTCAACATCGCACATCTTAATCTCTGTGTCACAATACACGAAGGTGAAAAGCACCAGCTGTTTGGACTGGTGTACTTGAGCAGGCTTTTAGTCCTCAGTTATGTTAATGCTAAGCCCGTCCCAACTCAATAATTACTCCAGTAGCAGCATATGATCACACACTGACATATTAATAAGTGGTATATTTTTAGACACATGAAGCCATACTTCTTCTTATGTTTCAGTTGTCTTTTCACCTCTGATGAAGTCGGTGTTTGTTGCCTGGCTGCCATTTAAGCTTTGCACATAAGGAGTTATAGTCAGTCATGATCCACTGCATTAGGTTCGATTACAGAGTAACCAGAGTTAGGGCCATGTGAGCATTTATGAAATGTTTAACCTTGGTGAAGCCTGGCACATACACGTCCTCTGTTCAACAATGCAATGGAAATTTATAAAGATTTAATTAGATGCATCACTTAAGGCAGACAAAGAATATTAAATACAGTTTAGCAGATGTAAAAGTATACAGACACATCTCTTTACATATTTTTTAACATGTGGACCTCATCTCATCCCAAAAACACACCTTTAGGATTAACTGCATCTCTGGCTGCATGTCTTATCATCCATCATCAATGAGATTAAAAAAAAAAAAAAAAGCATTATTTAAATATATCTAATAAATTAATATATATTAGTTGGACTTCTTTAAATGATAGAGTTTGTCTTAATACATTATTTGATCATCTCAATGTCTGTATGAATCATTAATTAATACAGAGAATTTAAATAATATTTAAATTATATGCTGTGCACCAGGTCAACAGCATTGTGGTTTGAACTGAAGAGTTGAAAATGGTGCTAATGCGTTGTGATCGTCATGTGACAAAGGTGTTTTTATCTGGTGCAGATCATCAAGTCATCCAGTAGGGGAAGCTACAGGACTAAAACAAAGATGGTGACAGAAAAAGGGCAGCTTCGTTGAAGATCATGTGAAACGTGCTGTGAAGCATGTGTGTGTGTGTGTGTCTTCTCTTGGTTCATCTTTTTCTACTCATACATATAATGTTCCAACTTTTACAGCACAAAATGAGTCACTGAGGATGAAGGAACAAAAAAAACTGAGACTGAACATGGAAGTTTAGATGAGTCTATTTGGAATTCAGCCCGTGTCATAAATCTAAATACAATCAACCAATAAGTGACGATGTGGATCAAGCAGTGTATGAGGACCTGTACATAAAGCAGTTAAAGCATACATTTTACACATTAATGCACCTGTAATTATACTACAGTAATATAATATTCTATAATAATTCTAATGATGACACTTGCATTACCTTTTTGTGTATCCACTACAGGTCTTTCATTTGTAACAGGGTCGCCTACAACACTATGGTAATTTAATCCAGTTTTACAGCAGTTACTTAAGCAGAGGGTGTAAGTATGTTTATGTCTTTAACTGCTGCTCTGTAGTGCCACAAATACGGGGATGTAAATTACCTTTATACTTTATTTTAGTCTACTTACTTTTATTTATTTAAATTTATTTTTACTTTTATTGAGTACAGTCCTTTGAATCAATTTAATATGAATCACTAGATATTTGTCTTTGTCACTTTTTTTTCTAATCTTTTTTAAAGGGTTTGTGTCACAGGTGTGCAGACTCAACAATAAGCTACCTGAGTAGGTTACTTTTATTTTTATGTGTAAAAATAGCATACATTTTACAGCTGGTAGAGTACTTCAAACATGAGTTCAGATTTTTAAGTGGTATTTCTACATGTTTTTAGGCAAGTACTTGCACTTTTACTTGACTATTGTATTTTTTGTACCTACTTCGGTCACTTAAACCTTTGTGATCAGTTTAATCAATGAATGTCTATGGAAAAAAACGTGTCCTCCTGGTCACCAGGGGGCGCTCGTTCCTCGGCTGGTTGGTGCGTAAAATAGGGAAGGGTCGCTGTCTTCCTTGCAGTATTATGAATGAAAGTCTTTTCTTTGAAATTTGCTCAGATCCAGTTGTTATTAGACATTATTAACAAGGTGCTAAAACGAGCTGAACTAAGCTCGTACAAATTAGTTCAAGATGTCTGCGAGTGCTGTGTATGTACTGGATTTAAAAGGAAAGGTAAGATAACGGTGCTACGTTGCTAAGCTAACGTCAGCTAAGAGGCTAACACATTCTTCAACGTTATGATGTGGCTCAATCAGCTGCATGGTGGCTAATGTGTCGCCATAGTTTAACACGATTTTATTAAAGTTAAGGCCCGAAGATTGAATCCAAACAAGGATGTCGGTTTTATATGATGTGTAAAACTGAAAACAGGCCACGTAACGTTAAGAAAAAACAACGAAAGTCACGCTAACAGCTGACCAGCTGTTAACAGCAGGACATTCACAATTCCTCTGTTTCACATATTGTTGCTTATTTATGCATCACGTCGCACACAGGGTAGATATAGCTACATACATTTTCAAACGTAAGCGCCTTCTCACAAATTCGGCCTAAATGGTTTCTGATCATAATGCATTAAATTCAAAAAGCATCCAGTTTATCATTTGTTTGTTGATACATAACAGACTGCCTATGTCGAAATGAAGAGCGTGATTATATTATAATGTCGAATATGATGGAAATGTCATGGTTGTTATTGAATGTCCTTTTTCTTTTTACACAAAACTCTTCAGTCATCAGTCTGGTGATGGATAGTTAAAGATTGTAGAACAAAAATAGAATCAAACACATATGAAATTACAATTGATTTTATATGTAGATAACTGTACCCCTTATGTTGACAATATTTTTTATTTAATTAATAACATTTAGTAACAGTGATATTGCTGCACAAATACTTGACAGGTCCTGGTGTGCCGAAATTACCGGGGAGATGTGGACATGTCCGAGATTGAGCACTTCATGACCCTTTTGATGGACAAAGAGGAGGAGGGGACGCTCTCTCCAATCTTGGCCCATGGGGGAGTCCGTTTCATGTGGATTAAACACAATAACCTCTACTGTATCCTTAATATTCTCACTGTTGTATTTGCACACTTAGTATTATATATTTTTTGTATATTTCGCTCTTGTGTACCTAAATGCCTTAACGCACATCACACCAGTGGTTGCAACATCCAAGAAAAATGCTAGCGTCTCGCTGGTCTTCTCTTTCTTGTACAAAATTGTTCAGGTAGGATTGAATGCTTTACCTGGTTTATCTATAGCAATTTTAATCAATAAACAAGACTAAGAAAGCCAGTCCTCACGGTGATGGACAGTCAGGATTTTAACACCGTGTTTGTGCTCATCAGGTTTTTTCAGAGTATTTCAAAGAATTGGAAGAGGAGAGCATTCGAGATAACTTTGTCATCATATACGAGCTGATGGACGAGCTGATGGACTTCGGCTATCCTCAGACCACTGACAGCAAAATTCTGCAAGAGTAAGTATCTTGTTAGCCTCATCCTCACTATAACTACCTTAATGGTGACCACTATTTCCTCTACCGTTATCTAAGGGGGAGCTCCCCCAAGAGAAGGGGACCACCACTTTTTTTTAAACTAACTAAACAGCCTCATGTTATTTTATATCTTATATCTCTTTTCATATATTTTATTCATATGACAGCACCGTTTTAGTATGACTTTCAAAGCATAAAGGCTTTTCACACGCTGTCCTCATGTGCTGCATTAGGAATGTCTGTCTTTAAAATACACAATAACCACTGCTAAACTACATAAACTGAATGATAACCAAGAACAGTAGCGAAAGTACGGTGGTTGAGATGTTCCAATCCAGAAAGTGATATGTGCACTCACGACATTTGTCCACTAAACAATCACGTAGGTCACATTGACTTTTCTGTTCACCTAACCTTTTTGTGTTGGTGCTCTGTGACATTATTGTGATTTGTCAGTTGCTCCAGCAACCCCAGTAGACCCAGTCATTTCTTCTTGTTGGCACACATCTATGTCTAAACACCATCTCCTAGCTACTTCTAAACAGGGATTTCATAAGTTCGGAATTTTCATAAAATGTTTTCACTTCTAGTCCTAAATGTAAAATGCGTCACTCTGCGAGTGATTTCTGACTTTGAGACGTGATAAATACAGGCCTTATAATCGTGTTAGTCAATGTTGATTTTCATTTTTTGTTAAGTTCCAATACTTCAAATATTTTATGCCTCTTTTTGACTGGCATTTTATACCTTCAGTGTCAGGTATTTGGTATTGATAATCATTTCTATGTATGTGCACTTATTGTTCTCATCCAAAACAACTGTAAATGACTGTTTAAACTTGCAGGACTGTGGTTGATGCAGACATGTAGCCGGGTAACTCTGGAATTCCCCTAGTACTCTCTGTGTCCAGCAATCTGTCAAGTCAGACAATCCTCCCTTATAACCATGACAGTCTCGGTTCTTCTTTGATGCTTTCTGGGAACTTGCCACCACAGAAAGTTGATTTCCCCTTTTCCCACTTTTGCCTCATTGTTTTGATTTTTTGTCTCTCAGATACATAACCCAGGAGGGGCACAAGCTAGACACTGGCGCCCCACGACCTCCTGCCACAGTCACCAATGCCGTCTCCTGGAGGTCAGAGGGTATCAAGTACAGGAAGAACGAGGTTTTCCTGGACGTCATTGAGTCAGTCAACCTCCTGGTAGGAACTCCTTGTTTTAGAAGCACTATGTTGCTTAAGGAATAGCAATCACTGCATTTGTAAACTTCCTCCCTGTGTGCGTCACAACAGTCAGATTGTCAAGCCAGGAGAATTTGTTCTGTTGTCTGTGTTGTTGTATCTCTAGCCCTCTGTGACCCACTGACACTTTCAACTGACACTTAATTCCTCCATTGTTTAGGTCAGTGCCAATGGTAATGTTCTACGAAGTGAGATCGTAGGCTCCATTAAGATGCGAGTCTTCCTATCTGGAATGCCTGAGCTCCGGTTGGGCCTTAATGACAAGGTTCTGTTTGAAAACACTGGACGTGAGTTTTCTCTTATAACAGACTTTTCAGTTGTCTTTAGTCAAATGATCTGAGCTGGAGCTGAGGAGCTGTCTGATGGATGTTTTTATAAATTGATGATAATAAATAACTATTTTAAAGTATAAAAGATTCACAATGAGGCACTCATTGTATTGTCAAACGTCACATTTACCTGATACCTCAAGCTGCTTTAAAAACCTTACCTTACCTTAAAGACATTTGCAAATACAATTTGAGCTGAAGTTCATGCAATGCATGTAGACTTTCATATTTGTCTCCTTGTAAAATTAAATCTGTTGTTTTTTTTCATGTAGGGGGGAAGAGCAAATCAGTAGAGCTTGAGGATGTCAAGTTTCACCAGTGTGTCCGTTTATCCCGCTTTGAGAACGATCGCACAATCTCCTTCATCCCTCCAGATGGAGAGTTTGAACTCATGTCCTACCGCCTCAACACTCATGTGAGTATTCTAGGTTAAGACCACATTATTGTCAGCAAAATGTGGTATTCTGCGCTTCTTTTTCTTTCTTTTCTTTAATTCGACCAATTCGTAAAGCATGAACTCCTGGTACGCTTGACGGCATCACAGTGTGAGGGCACAGTCGTTATGTTAGATAAATATTTAAATTCTATACTACTATCATACCTACAGTCATGAAGTGAGATGGAATCAAGTTAGAAGCTTTAGTCAGTCACTTTGAAAGTCTAAACTGGGCTCAGATGTTTCACAATACAGTTACCAGTAAGCCAGTGGAAAGGGAAGTAGTACAGTGGATCAGAGGGTTCTCCATTTGTAGCTACAAGCCACAAAATCTGTAAGAATTTTTTTTTTTAGATTAGTTAGTTGGATTAAGACTTTGACTTTTAAGAACTACATATTTTTTTTTTATGATTTTAGTGTAAATATACACATTCACACTTTACCTGGATGTCTGGGCTACATTGAGTCATAGAATAATTGGTGATATCAAATCATTTAGTTATGTTTTTTTGTTTTTAGTATTTGCGCTATTGTGCCAGAGATCGATCTTTGCCTCTAGAAATTGCATTAGCGGTAGAGTGGTATTAGCAGACATATATGTGTAAATGCCAAATCATAGTTGTTCTACAAAATAGTGCTGCTCAGTATGTATCTTGGTCACAGTTAAAAGAAATACATAAATGTAATAAATGTCCATCATTAAATTTTCAGATTTTTCAGCAAACTACACTGATTACAGTGTAGTTTACACAATGAAATTGTTCACATTATGAAACATTTAGGTTGTTTTTTGTTGTAGTAATAACGACTGTCCACCAGGTGGTGACTGTCACATATTTGATTTGAACTTAAGAAAAGGAATAACAGCCGACTCAAAATTAAGTTGCTTACAACATTAATGTTGTTTATGCTTTAGGTGAAGCCCTTGATCTGGATTGAGTCTGTAATTGAGAAGCACTCCCACAGTCGCATCGAGTACATGATCAAGGTAGGTCACTTTTTCAGCTAGAACACTGGTTGTGATGTCATTTAATGCAGCATTGCTGATGTTGTTTTACCTGGTCTCATAGTTACTGTAAAAAATAGTATTGAATTAGAATAGAGCTTAACAGGCTGCAAGGTGCGTTCACAGACAAAGCGATACAGAGTATACTGTAATTATTTTCAGGGACACAGTTTATGTTGTGTGTCATGTTTTCACGTGTAACTAATACTAATTATGCTCTATGACAGTCATTAAATCCTGTTTAAATGTTAAACCATTGTGTTAAACTTGACCTGCTTGTTTCTCATCTCAGGCAAAGAGTCAGTTTAAAAGGCGTTCCACTGCCAACAACGTGGAAATTCACATTCCTGTTCCAACGGATGCTGACTCACCCAAATTCAAGACCACAGTGGGCAGCGTGAAGTGGGTGCCTGAAAACAGTGAGATCGTCTGGTCAATCAAGTCCTTTCCTGTGAGCAGAAGCATGACTCATGAGTATTATACTGGTTACAAATTACTATATAATCATACGATGGAGCTTTGGGTTACACTTTGCTTATTTTCCTGGCTTAAAAAATGTAGTTCTGCATTTTACGCTTTATTTGTGTTAAATAAATATAAACGGCATAGCATTGTTGGCATTTCTCTACAAAAATAATGAGAAGCTGTTGGAGACTTTCAGCTAATTGTTTTAGAATATCATGTTGTCCCTTTAAGAGTCAAAAATTTAAACTTAATTTTTTTTCTTCAACAAGTTTTGGTTTAATCTTAAAGAGTTTTTGTTTTGACTTGGCGCAGGGTGGAAAGGAGTATTTGATGCGAGCCCACTTCGGTCTGCCAAGTGTAGAGGCCGAAGATAAAGAGGGGAAACCACCAATCAGTGTCAAGTTTGAGATCCCATACTTCACCACCTCAGGCATCCAGGTATGCCCTGCACACACATATATACAACAGACTCTGTCAAACAGTATTAGAAAGTTAATCCACACCTGTTAAACCTACTTGCAGCAGTGCATGAGTTGAGCTAAAGTTAGATGAAACCTGAAAACAGAGCAGTAAGATGTTTTAGAACACAGTTTTAATTACAATATTAATGTACTTGCCACATGAAATTTTTCTCAAGAGCAGGAATTGAAACAATTTTGTATGTTAACAGTTGGTAAAACCGTGTTTATCACTTTTATTTAATAAACCGTCTTGGAGCAGAATCCAGAAAATTAATTAGCACCTACTGTGTGATTATCATGCAGTGCACACGCATACATAGCTAAAATATCTTGTGGTTCTTAGTTGTTTCTCCGTCATCCTGGATTTAGTATTTATGGCATGTAGCTCTCATGCGTGCTCACTCCACAGGGCAGGAATTTAAACAATTCACATTTGTCCTGTAGTTGGCCACAGGGGGCAGTAAGGCAGCACTGTTAGACTGAAAGACTCATTTCTACTGTAGAACAAGTCAGAAAGCAACTGCTCATCAACTTGAACTTAGCTCTTTGCCTTTCTGTTAACCACAGTGATAGAAAATGTCATTCTCAGTTACAGGTAAGTAGATATATTGGATTTTGATTGTGATTCACATGAGAGAGAGAAGCTAATGTTTTTCTTTCGTGTTTGTATGAAAACTCTTGCTGACCACAGACTTACACAGATGTGCAGCATATACTGTATAATCACAGTTGTCTTGTGATTATATGTGTTATACCGCAGGAACACAAAATTAAGTTTTCCCATGTCTTGATGAGAGGAAACAATGGCAACTCGACAAACTGCATTTGAAAATGTCGCCATCAAAAGAAAGCACCTTTTCACTGATACTTTACATAGTTAAACCTCAGTTTTACATTAACCAGACTTCATTACATAGCATGCTTTATTATCTAAAGTAAGAGCTTTTATGTTGACGTCTTTTCAGATCAAGTGTGCTTTAAACCAGAAGCTGTAAAATTCTTTTAAAGCTGGTTTTCTAGGAACATGGCACTAGATACCAACGTTTGTCTCCTAAATGAACAAGAACTGTGTTTCTTTAAAAATGGATCAAGTAGTTTTAGGCATAGAGCAAAACAACAATTCAGCAATTTACTGTGCAGAAAAACACACTTCACACATACTTCACTTTGAAGGTATTTTTAATTCTTAACTTTCACATCTGTGCATATGGTCAAACACCGCACCACCAATCCCTCAAGATTTTTAATATTGTCACTGTAAATATTCGGTTCCTATGATTATGTGGTGAACTTTGCCCACAGTCATTCAAAAATGTGCTAGAGAAGCAACTACTCTGTCAAAGACTTTTGACAATGTACACAATGATACAAATTAAACTAAATAATTATTATGTGTTTGTTAAAACAAAAAAGTAGAGAGTGTAGGCATTAATCTCTCGAGCTGTTACTGTAAGCCTGGACACTGAGCATTATAACTCTTATAGCACAACCATTTGAATGATTCTGTAGATAAACTTGCTCTTTGAAAACATACTTTAGCAGCCAGCGTGTTGTTGACAATATGTTTTTTATAAACTTGACTGATTCTATGTGACTACACACTCTTATTTAGTTCTTAACTTTTAAAACTAGTTTCTGTATGACTTTCTGCATGCCATTAAAAGACGTAGCATTTTCCAGCTTTTCCACATTTCCTATCATAGTCAATAAAACTTTATTAAGTTGTATGGACATTATGCAGCCCACTCGGAAACAGGGCGCTCCAACCCAATTTAATTGAAATATATGATATTTGTAATTGGGGTGGGTATGACAGTATAAGAATTCCTGCCATTTTCCAAAGTAATTTGACAGCTGGACAAAATAATGTCCTTTTCCTTCCTTCCTTCCTTCCTTCCAAATCTTTGCCAATCCATAAATGAGCAGATGCTCAAATAAAAGCCAGTGCATTAAGTCATAGTGCAGCTACAAAGGCAGGTGTGGAGTGGATTTGCATATCCATGGGATACATCTTTGTGATTAAAAAAAAAAATGACTTTGAATTATATGACCAAAAATATATGTCAGATGTAATTTAATTTTATAACAGTGCCATCAAAAATATTTATTAGTTACATTCGGGAAGGAAGAGAAAGAATCGTTTAATTATAAGCTGCTAACAAACTACAGGAAAAGTCTACAAAATTGTTCCTAAATAGAGTTAAATAAAATACTGTTCTTACTACAGTTTTTGACAATTTGATGATTTGTGACAATGTTTAAACTCAAGAAATAAAATAATTAATCTGTAACTTTTTTAAGCACATCTTTGAATATCTAGATTACACTTGCTGATCTGTGTGCATTAAGTGAGTTTTTTTTTTTCATTCAAACACGATGAAACTGGATCCTGTTTACTCGAATCTGGACACACACTGTTTCTCAGTGTTTGTAGTCACTGTGGTGCACTCCCCATCTCAGAGGCAATCTATTATGAAACATATTCCCATAGAACTCTTGTGTCAAGCCTGGAACCTTTTCTTTATTACAGGGTAACAGCAAACTTGGTCTCAGGCTCAAATGCAGCTAGTAACACGACTCCCTACGTGTGAGAAGAGGCTGTGAAGTTTAATTAGATACATGTAAATATCAAAGCATGAGAAAGTTCCTCTTAACTCTGCCACTAAGTGTAGGGGAGCACATATGTGAAGTGTGTATAATGCACGTAACTGCACCTTGTAAATTTAATTGGAAATAGAGTAACCCAGCACTTTGGCCAAGTGGCAATATGAGCAGAGCTGGGGGTACATTTCAAATCTACCATCTTTAGGTGATGTTGAGAACCCAAACAAGTTGGCAGATGCTTTTCGGGCCATAGCTCCTACCAAAAGCCCGATAAATCCAGACCACACATGTAGCCTGTACTTGCCAAACGAGATACAACAAACATCCTCCTTTCCCCTTCTCATCTTGCAGACCATAATGATATTTTGTGGAGGGTGGCTTTTGATGCTGTTTTGCTGACTACGTACTCATGGTCAGGCCGACTGCATGTTTGCCTCCTGGGTTCAGGGAGAAGTGCTGTGCCGGCAAACTCAGTGATCCAGCGTCTTATGTGTTTGTCATCATATGTCTGGTGGCTACGGCGCTCTGTTGCTCTGACCTCACTGTGTAGTGGAAGGTAATAACAAGGCGGCCACTAGCGAGGCCTTAACACAGTTCGCTGCCACTCGACCCATAGATTCCTGCCTGTCTGTCCCCGTATTCAGCTGGTAGCTGTCATGGTGGAGACAGGGCATAGCAACATCACCCAGAAAGGGGTTGTGTCAGCCTTAAAATTGACAAATTCTCATCTTTATTAATTGTGAGAAAAAAAATGTTTTAGAGGAAAAGCTGTGTGAAAGTTACTACTGCAGATACACACTGAAGCATGAACAAGATGTCTGTATTTATTTCGTATTGCACAGGGACAGATAGTTACTCCTACCACAAGATGAAATAGCATATTATAGAGAAGTAAGTTCTCAGTGTCAGTGTGACTGGGTTATGAAACATATTATTTAAATAAATAAAGTCATTTCATAATATTAGAAGAAAAAAACTACGAATGCAACACTAACTTGGACATATTGTGCAGCTACATCTGTTAACAGCTTTTTCCCCACCTAACCTGGGGAAGAACAGAATGCCATCATGTTCAGCAATGTTCAGGATAGCAGAGGTATTTTTAGAGTCTCTTCTCGACATTCAGTGGTGTAGTAACACTGGTCTGGTGAAATATCGGTTAATGGCTTGTGAAAGTTGTATCTTGATTATGCTGATGTGCATTTTTTAAAGCACTGGCTTCAAAAAATACAGTTATGTAAATTAACGCGTGTCCCTTGAAAGCTGTTCTGTAGCTGCTTCCCTCTTCTCAGTGTGACTCATACTACTGTTTCCTCATCAGAAGCACTACTCTTACTATCATCTCACCACAAGTTTAAATGAGTATTCTGCTGACAATCTATCTTTGCAGGTTGAAATAGGTGGCACCTGTAGACTTATAGCTTGCTGTTTTGAAGACGGTAGAAATTGCATTGAACTTTCATTACAATAGACTCCAGTGTTGACCGAGTCACATCAAAATACAGGTGATAATGTAGATTGTGTGTTTTTAGCAGATGTTTCTGATCATAGCATGTCCCATATAATGGCACATGCTAATTGTATACAGTGTACTAGGGTGGCATTTATCTCAGTTGGTAGAGCAGTCGTCTGCAAACTGCTGGGTAAGGGGTTTGATTCTCAGTTCCTGGAGGCTAAACGCTGAGGTGTCCTTGGACAAGACTCTGAAACTACGTAGCAGTGCTGACATGTGCTGTCTGGCTGTGGCTCAGGAGGTAGAGCAGTCGCCTGCCAATCGTAGGATCGGTGGTTCGATTCCCGGCTCCTCCTGTCAT
>JAUYWH010000009.1:15428272-15465414 GCA_034779795.1 Ctenopoma multispine | reverse complement strand
CGGGCTAGGAGTCAGGCTGGGATTTGAACCTGTGATCTTCTGCATCCCAGTCTGACGCTTAACCCATTGAGCTACCATACCATGCCAGGCCACTGCCATTGCAAATGGCAATGGCAGTGGCCTGTTAGGAGACTGAAGAAGCTCTGCTGTCTTCAGTCTCCTAACAATTGCAATCACATATACAACTAAACTGCATTCAAAATTATGTTTTCTTAAGGAAGGTATTTGCAACCCGATTACATAATGATCATATGTTTACAATCAACTTAAATGTCAAGTTGCAAAAATGTTGATACTGAACATATAAATGAAATGTTTACAGATGACTTATTTTTGTCCTCCAAAATGTCCGGTCTACAACATCCTGTCAGTGTTACTATATTCTGTGTTTGCTCCATTTTGGGGATCAACTGGTTTTGCGGCTCCAGATAGGTTTTATTTGGTGGGAAACAGACCCACATGGCTCTCTTAATGCTGAAGGTAGCCAACCCCTGCTATAGTCAATTGAGTCAATTTTCTCTATGAAGAAATACTGTATAGTATGAATGGACACAGTTGTCCTATAAGTGGAGTTTGCATTTTCCTTCCCTGAATATGTGCTCAAATCCGTCCCACAGTTCAAAGACAGGCAGATTAAATGTAATGTCTGCTTGTATGATATGTATAATACCCATCTGCAGTACAACCCTCTGTGTAGAATCCACAGTTTAAACTATGGATGTAAAATATTTAGGCTTAGGTAGACTTACGATCTAAAAATCCCTGCAATGCATTAGAATTCAGCAACATACATCACTGTCTGCATTCTTGTAAAGTGTATTGAATAATCCAGTGTTCTACATTTTCTCATTCTAGCAAAATGCAATTACATATAAATATGTTTATACACTGTAATCGTGTTTATCTTCATTTTCTTTACAGGTGCGATACCTGAAGATTATTGAGAAAAGTGGATATCAGGCTTTGCCGTGGGTGCGCTACATCACCCAAAACGGAGGTAGGTTAAGAGTTCACTGATACTTAAGAGTGCCCATATGTGCAGGTATTAGGCAACAGTTGGGCAATGCAGTGCAATGTGGTGGGAACTAACATTGTACTGATGCAGTTCTATGAAAAGGGGATACACTGTAGAACATGAGGCAATGTGGCAATGTCCTGCGAAATGTGAGAAAGTGAACTTATTTTGTTGAGCTTTCCCGATCTTTACCAAGGTTGCACATGTTGGTCTTTTCACTAATGTTGCCATTAATTGCCAAACATCCTCATCTCATTTCCTTTGTATTCTATTCATTCTGGGTGGAAGGCATCAGCTGCCTCCACTCGGTTTCTCTCCGATTCTGTCTTTTCTTTGTCCATTTGATTAAGCCCTGTCCATTTCCTCCTCAGATTACCAGCTCCGGACCCAATAGGCAGCACTTCAGCCGGCAGTAGGCAGGTGGAAATCAGAGGGGGCGGAGTTGAGAATGCGCTATCAATGGCAGGTGTCCATTATGAGTCTAGAGGACTGTCAGTATCTACTTTTTGTTTTGTGTTTGTGTTAGTTGATGTTATTCATTTCTGATCAATGCAATTATTAGATGGAGCCGTCACTTAGCAAGGTTAAAAAGACGTATTGATTTACGTATGATTTACGACTCCTAATGTGAGTGAGGCCAAGGAAAGCAGGAGTGATGTTTACATCCAACCAGTGCAGAGCTGTACACAATCTATTACAGTGGGTCAAATGTCGTGACTGCAGATGTTACAATTCTCATCTACTGTTGCTGTAGTCACCTCCACACAGGTCAATAATATGCTCACCTGTCAGTCTGACCAGTCACGAGTATGATATTTTTTTATATGAAGCTGCTTTGTTCTACCATCTGTATATAATGGTTACATGTTAATGCCCTCAGTGTTATTAGTTTGATAACTGTAAATTATTTCATTTTGTATCATCATCTTCATGTGATGCCATTGAGACATGTCAGAGCAATGCCTTCCTGCTTGGCTGTTGTGCTTTTTATCGGTGAGTTTAAGTCCTTAGACATGCAGCTTTGCAAAAAAAAATTGAATGCAGTGAGTCTAAGTTGCACAATAAACAGAATGCCAGTTGAAAATGCCTGTTTTCCACCTGTTTCCCATTTTCCCTGTCTGTAACCATGCTATTTTAAATCATTAAATGTCTATTTAGAGAAAACTGTTCCATCGCGTGCTTCCGTCACTTCTTGTGTGATGTCACTGCACAGTGAGTGAGTGTCCTCTGTAGGCACCTGTCCGACAGCCCAGGGGGGGACGCTGAATGAAGGGGAAAACTCTGCAGAGAGACACAGAGAGGAGGGGTTTCATGTGTCAGGCGTGTGGCTCTAACCAACCCTGGATGGTTCTTTCCACTCCATTCTGGAGGTCTTTTCAAACAGTGCGCCTCTTAATACCCAAGACCTGTAATGTCATAGACAACTGAGATCCAGCCCTCCGTAAACATGCTGGAGATCTGGGAAGGATGTGACTCAAGCTGTGGTCACTGGTCGCAGACGTGCTATAGAGGAATAGAGGAGGACTAACACAGACTAGCTATTGTTCATGTCAAGTCAGGCTTGAGTGGTCCCACATGAGGTCATTGCTTAATGTCATCCTGAAATTGTACTATGATACTCTTAAATAATGTGAGTCACTGTAGGTAGGAGGCCATGTAACCGAAACCTGAGAGGCAGATATGTACCTATTACTCATCACATGTTAGACTTGATTTTATCATATTGTTCTTGGAAGTACCTGTTTTTGTCTAAACACCTACACAGGAGCTGTGCCCTGCCAAAAAAAACAGTTATTTAGCTCCCAATGTTCACAATAGTCATGCTGAAGTTAACTGTTAACCTGTCAACATCCAAAACATATAAGTTATACTGTTATCTTCAGTTCATCTTTCAACATTCCTTGGATAACATCTTAAATATTACAAAAACCTGATTTCACGCTGCGTGTTTCTTACATAATTGAGGCGGCACGACTGGTGCATGTGGGGAAAAAAATATATCTATCTATATATCTATAATCTATAAAAGTTTGGATCTATAATGCCAAACTTTTTTTTTTCTTCTTTATACAGATTTTATAAGTATTTGCTAAGCACCCATACTGAGAATACAGCTTGCATGTCAGTGCACGTTTTATCCAGCAGCGATCTGAATTGGAGCTGTAAGACTGGTAAGAACACCTACTCAGACCGGATTACATTTATCTCATCTCCATCAACCACTGTAACTGTCTGGGGTTAGGAAAGCTCTGGTTTAGGATCTTCTCATTTTTACAAGCTTGTCTTTTCAAACTTTTTACAACTAACATTATAACTTAAAATCACTGCAACACAGCTGTTGGTAGCTGGTCACTCACTGGGAAACTGTGTCTGTGATCGGAGCATGTGAATATGGTATTTGGCACATGATGAGAAGACTGCATTCATAAAGTACATGGAGTCTTAGAAGAGAGATCTGACATACCTCATGTTGCAAGTCTGCTTACTGAAGGCTTGTTGCAGCACAACATGAGCATCCTCACTTATGTACACAAACATTAAGATTAACCACGGGATTAACAGGGTTAATGTCATTTCAAAGAATTATAAAAGATTATTTAACTGTTTTGCTTGACATTGGAAAAGGAAAAACATCTTTATATCTAAGTAATACACTAAAGGTAGATTTAGCTTGTTCAGAAAAATGTTTTTAAAGTTTTATACATGAACTCTTCTGAAATATGATGCACATTTTTTAAAATTTAAAATGATATTTAGAATTTCAGTTAATGTATTGAATTGTATGTAAATTACAATTAATGAAATTTGTCCCAGATTTGTTTCATTAACCACAAGGTTGCACATGTGCGTAATTTTAGCTTTGATCTCTTTCTGAGCAAAATACCTGCACTTTCTCATGCCTACAGCGACAGGTGAATAGAACACGTTTCACTTTTGCCCTTTGGTGATTATGCGGTTGCCATGTCAACGTTACACTGTTGTCACTGATTTTATACTCTAAGGCAGTTAGTTGCAATGGAAAATAACTATGGTTACTTAACAGTGTGATGAAGTAACAGGTAGTGGTCTGACAGCGTGGCAGTGTCAACTTCAAACACAGGTGTGCCACAAGGAACCCTGTGTTTATCCACACACGGAACCCTGGCGCCTAGCAACCGAGGGAAATCCTCTGGTGTCGCATCAGGACTCTGATCCCTGCGTGACGTCAAGACAGGTCGTTCCCCTCTCAGGCACGCACAGTGCCCCATAATCATCTGTGCAGAGACTCTAACCCTCAGTTGTGAAATACAAATAGCTGATGCGTCACTTTAAGACAGTAACTGCAGAAAAGGTATTTCACGATATGTGAAGCTGCAGAATGTGAGGGACTTCCTCCCACAGAAACCTGAAATAGATGTTACGCTGGTTGAAAAACACCTCAGCTCAGTGTGTGGTCCGGGCTGGTTAAGGGTATTCCTCAAGTGCAGGAACATTTCCATCCTCCAGTGTACACTTTAAAACAATATTGCTTTAAAAAGCTTATAGCTGAGTGTTTAACCATACTGGCCTTGAGACGCTGTAGTAATCTCAGTGTCTCCAGCCCACACATCGCTGGCAGATAAGTGTGTGAAACAGCACGATGCAGTACGTGACTACTCATACTTCCGTATTACAGCCTAAACATTGCGTCAATTACTTCTAGTGTCAATGGGTCAAAGGGCACATCCGGACAAATATTTGGCACCATTGCTATATTTGCTCCCCATAAAAAAGATCTCATTAACGAGCGCTTTGCCTCGTTTCTGCTTTGGCAACTGACTCATCAGCAGTGGATTCTAAAGTCTAAAAGATCAGCAAGTACAGTGGAGCATGTACAACTTTACTCAACTCATAATGCACAGACCATATTATTATGGACTTCTAGAGCACCCAACGTCTGGGTCCAGCCCCGCAGAAGAGTGGGTGGTCCTAAAATACATGCCCTGATATATCCTAAGACCACCCTAGAAAGGAAGGTCCCAAAATATATCAAGTGGGTCAGCAGATGATTAAAGGGATGAGACAGAAAAAACTATTACCCAAAATAGTCTATTTTTCTTACTTTTTTCAATGTTTTATTTATTTATTTTTTTCGTTAAGTATTGGATACTTTCCCCTCTTTTGGCTTTTAACAAGGATCTAGCCGCACAATCAGCTCTAAGAGGCTGTTTGTCACAGCGGTGCTGTAGGCTAAAGTCTAACTTGTCAGCGTGGTGACGTTTAGCAGGTGTAATGAATTCCTCATTCATATATCATTCAGATTTAAATGAGGAGCAGTCAGAACAAAATGTTCACACCTTAAGAAATTCGGTCAGCAAACATATATGCCTGAAAAGCAAGAAAGCGCCAAAATACTTTTACTGTCAATTATTCTGTTTTGAACAGGCCTCAGAACAGGTAACAAAAGTAGCTCATTTAGACTTTTAAAATCCTTCCCATTCTGTCAACAAGGCCATGTCACTGCCATGTTCATCCTCTCAGCATGGGGCGTAAGCATGTTGCATGTAAGCAGAGGGTGATGGTCATTTAGTCAAAGTGTTAGACATATTTTGCCTCATGTCAGCAGCTCTCCAACGTTATTGCAATACATTCTGTGGCGAACATGAATGTACAATGGAAATCCTGACTTTAAAGGCAATCCCATCAAATGTTGAGATTTTTCAAGCACCAAAATTAGTAGGATTCATCCTCTAATATATTAATCTCAAACAAAGTGGCGGTCCAACTGAACAACAGACCAGCATCTCTGGACTTACACAAATCCAGAAAAATTTATTGTCAACTCATGTCCACACAACGACCACAAGTTATGATGAAGGGTCACAGGTAGACATGACGTAGTTACAGCATGTCACAAGCCAAAAGGGTTTGGGGAACACTGCCCTAAATATGTCATCCTGCCTGCATTTGGTACTTGGTGAGAAAATGTTTTATTGAGCACAGCCTCAGCTGTTTGTAGAATCATAGATATATTTAGACACAGTAACCCCAGACAGTAGTCATATACAATAAGTATTACAAAGTCAGGTCACTGACAATAACTGGAAGTCTGACTTCATTTTCTTCAGCCTCAGAGTTCTGCTGCTTGTTTTCCTGGGAAACCTTCACGGTATCCAAAATAAAAAAAGGCCATGCATCGCTCGCTGTCAGTGGAGTCTTGTTTGTTTTGTCAGTCAGTAAATGTGTCATCCATTCACTCTTATCCAAACTAAAAGTACAGACAAGAGGTATGGCTTTCTAAATATGCCTCAGGTAGTTCTTTAGAGCTTTGTTTTGTTTGTTTTTTTGTCTTCCACGCTGACAAGTGTCAGTGGCATTACATGATATCTATAATCATGGTTTTCTATAGACTGAGACCAAATCTAAAGGCTAGTTTGAATAATGCTTTCCTTTCACAACTGTCTGTGATGGCATTGGTTCTGTAAAGTAAACAACTTCCTCCAAAACAAACATAGATGTTTCCTGCTTGTCTGCGAAGGAAGTTGTCTTGTTAAAAAAAAATGTCTTCCTTTATCACATACATAAAAGGATAAGAAATACTTCATTCACACAGCACTGGGAATACTTTATGTCTTATTGCAAAAAAAGGAAATCTGTCTTTTCCTTTCTGTCTCTGAACAAAACTGTCAAAATAAATGTTGCTCGAGGCAGCGAGGTAATTGAGAAGTCTTTTCTTGTAGCACAATGGAGAGTAAAATCCTTGTCTTTCCTCTTTGAGAATACACAGAACACCTGGCTGTTAGATGTGAGTTCAAAGGCTCTTAGGAGCTTTCAGTAACTCTCTGTTCTTGTTTTATATTCAGATAAAGACAGACAAGTGCACTGGGAACATAAAGACACCTTGCACTCTGGATAATGACAATTGCAGATCTTCAGCAGGGCCACAGTGGACAAACCGCTGTTTTAAATTACAATTTTAACTAGCTACAAGTCTACCAAATCAACATCTGGATATTATCTGAACAGTAACAGCTGTAATAAACATTGACGCACTCGTCACAAACCCCCTAATTCACTTTGATTGTCCACCAGACCAGTTTTTGGTTGCATTCCCTGCTACTAAAATATTTGTGTTTTCCCTTCTCTTGCTAGTCTGGACATTTGATAGGCCTTGGACTGTGTGCGACGTCCTTTCTGCTGTCTTAATGTTGGCCCGATGCACCAAATGATATTTTAGCACAAGTGCATGGCAACAGCAAAACAAAGAGGCACAAGATGGATTCTTTGGCCGACCACTTTTTGAATTACTGATCATGTAAAAACCCACTGTGGCTCCCAGATTGCAAACATCAGTCCTTGGAGCCTGCATTCAAACCAGTCCTCTAAATAGGCTTGTCTATTTCTGTTGGGCTGCGGGGGGAAACATGTGTTTGACATCAGTATCACCAGCTAGACATTTTGCAGCGGGGCTTCATTGTCCCCTCACAGCAACTTCACTTAGAATTAGATTGACAATAGCTCAATTCAAAGACAACCAGTAATCACAATCAAATCAATGAGCTCACGTTTGAGGACAGCTCTGCCAGCTGAGGTCCAGCGGTTTTTGGATCCAACAGCGTGTCTCGTTTTGAGTCTGTTTGGGATGCCGTTTATACTAGCCCTACATAGACAGCAATAAAGTAAACAAAGACACAAAGTACAGTGTGTCCCACGCCACAACAAACTCTCCAAGACTATCAAACCATGTACAACATGTTCGACATCAAAGGGCGAAGTCATGAGCAGCTATAAATCACTGAATTACTCCGAAACCTGATGTGCAGTGACAGTCTGGGCAGGCGAAAGTGAACAAGCAGCTCTGTCCTGCCATAACAACTGCTGTCGAGAAGCTCATAATCAAAACACTCAACAGGCAAGTTGCTCCAGCTGTGCTGCTGATGATCCAGTGGAAAAACAAAGTAGCTCACAGGTGAGCAAATATGTGTGTTTCAGCTAATAAATAATAAAAGGTCACACAGATCGTTGTTTTGTGACACGTTTCGTAATGAGAATGACGTTATAATTCAGTCCATGCAGGAAAAGTCAGAGGTTCTTTTTAATTCAACACAAAAGGGAACATGGGAGCATTTGCTTTCAAATCTGTCAGACTTTTACTGCATGTAAAGTTTTCTTTTTCAGATTTTTTTATGAAATACTAACCCTAAACTTCATTCTAACCAAACTCTATTCATGTTTTATTATTTTGTTTTAGCTACCTATATATAACCCCGACATCCGCTGTTGTTTAAACTTGTTGTACTTGTTTGACTTTGAAAAGAAGCCTCACCACACTACATGGACATTTTGTGGTGCTGCCTGTCACACAATCCTTTTGTGGTAAAGGAGTCAAATCTTCACATTGTTTCTGTCCACAAGACAATGTCTTCTTTTTGCAATTTCATGAAATTATGTGACCCTGAATTGAATGTTAGTATGAAGAAGGATATCACTGAAAAAGAGCTGCCCTATACCATAACTCTGGATGAAATCTTGAAATACAAACTCTCCTGTTAGGGCAGGTAGGACCCTGATGGGTCCAGCCCGTTACTGTCTCACTGTCCCAGAAAGACCTTGTGTATTTACCCAATCAGCTCATGGAGGAGAGGAGGAATGAAAGGCCTGTGTGACACCAGCCCGCTCACTCTATAATTTCCGTCCCCATTTTCCACCAAGACCACTCAATCTTACAGCCATATGGCGGTTTGCTGCCATAACCGTTCACAGCTGAGTAAAAATAAACCTTTGGGATGTATCCTTGGGACAGGGGTTTGAAGACGTATTCAGTACGACTTGTGCCTGACTTTGTGCTGGTTATGATAACCTACTGTGATTCATCCTATCTGCAGATGATTCCCTTCATATAATTTGCAACAAGACTATGGTCAGAGTATACAATATCATTCAGTTAAAATTCAAGGGTGAGGCAAAAATAGAAATTCAACCACATGAAGGAGGTCAGACCAGAAATAGCTTGTTTGATGGGTATATATTTCAGTGGTGCAATGATGGGGTCTCTCCAGAGGACTTTAAAAGCTCCCCCTCATTTATGATTTGGGGTAGGGTGGGTGCACACGTGGTTAGCTTACTGCGTGCTTCTGCATAAGGGGCCGAAAGTTTAAGAATTCAAGCATCGCCGCAACTTTTAGATTGAAACATTTTATAACGTAAATTACTCACATCTGCACTCCCAAGATAAACACACATGTTGAGAGTGCCACTTATTGTTAATCTTCAACATGATTCATTAGATTAACTGATGCTCTTTCTTCAGTATTTCAGCAAACACAGAATGTCTTCATATCAGTCTGATGCAGTAACTACTGTATATATAGGAGGTGTGGCTGCCGCCTACTGACTCCTTTGCTGATTAACCTGTAAATGTGGTATGAGGTGTGCAGACAATGAGGCAGCCTTCTCCCACCTCTAAGTAGTTAAAGAGATTACTGTCTCTATAATTATAGTTTTTGATTGATGGCCTTCTAGGTATTGTAACAGTTTGTATTTCACAATGGAAAATCACAGCTGGCACTTGTGTTCATTAACAACTCGAATGCTTTTGTTTCCGTGTGAAGCTGTTGAACTCCAAGTTAAAACTAAATATACTTAAATTAATTGAGGTCAGATTCAAAAATCACAGTAAGGTTTAGCTTATTGGGCTAAAAACGATGTAGCTCTAGGTATGGCAATATCAGTCTCACAGTTATCCACCACTTTGGTCTAATCTGACATGTCACAATGACTGGATGGATTACCATGAAGCCTTTTACAAACATATATGCTGCCCAGACAATTAGTCCCTTTACTGACTTGTCTTCTTGCATCATTACGAAGATTCACATTTGTGGTTTTGTGTAAAACTACTGGTAGTGTTGTCATGAAATTCTCACAAATATATGCTTCGGGATGAACTGTAATAACTTTGATGATCTCTTCACTTCCATATTTCACCAACACCATGTCAAATTTTTTAATTCGTACAATGTCTGTGTTGTGAAAAGAAATAACAGCAAAACTGCAAATCACCAAATGTCAGCATGTTATCGTGTAAATGAAGATGGTGAGCACAGTAAACATTTTACTTGCTAAACATCAGTACATTGCATCACTGACATTATCAACAGCCTCACAGAGCCCCATGCATGGATCTAAACTCTTGTCTTGTTTCATCACAGTGGTGACTTGTAATCTCTAATTTCACTAACAAGAAAACAAGCAGCTAGGTGGTAGAGAAAGGGGGTGTTATAGCATCTGTAGTGTATTTCAGAATTGAATTTTCAACTGTAAATGCACTAAAAGTAAGCCTCAAGAGTTCGCACCTTGACACACAAGCGTCTGAGCGTCACCGAGCCGAGATACTGCTGCGATCACTAGCTGAACAGTGACAGTACACACAGCAATTACAGATGCAAATTACTCTCGTGCCCAAAGGAGATCAAAAGGCACTCAAGTGATAAGTGAAATCTGAGTGAAAGACTTTGGGTTCAAACGTGTGAAGAGGAAATATTTGCTAAGTTACATTCCCCCTCTAACATTTAATCAGCATGGGGATTTTTCACATCTATTCCTGTTTCAGGTCATCATACTAGGATGTGCTTCCTCATACCTTCATGCTTAAGTTTTTGTTTTGAATACACCAGGGATCCTTCACCCAAAATTGACAATGACAGGGTTATTGTGAGGAAATTATTAACTGCTATGCAAAATATCTTCCCACTACTGCTCGACTGAACAGGACGACTGTTGAGTCACAGCTTAGGACGACACACAGGAAATAGTAATTCAGTTTCATAAGAGTACAAGAGCTCTCACATTGACTATGTTCATAGCTGTTTTTTGTTTGTTTTTTAGTAAATAAACTTGAATTAAATTTAAAAACGTGGGAGAGAGCATTCATTATAACAAACCTATCACTGACTTCAGATTTTCAGAGATGAATTGTTGTCATATCGGAGTGCAGTTGTGAGCATGGATCAACTTTCCATGGTGCACTCAAGGAAGCTCAGAAAAGAACAATGCCTGTTGTGAAAACGATAATGTAAATTTAGTCTTTTGTTGCACAAAGTCTTTGCTAAATGCCCCAAGAGTTTCCCAAACAGTCCTTGCTCACTTCTCAAGTAATACAACTATTATTACCATGAATTTATTTATTATTTTTTACTGTAGAGGAAGAGAAAGGGGGAATGACAAAGTTGTAGTATTGTTGTGCGGGAATATGATTGCCGCCAGGGACCATTTTCAGCTTCTCTTGTTGGTTCAGTAAGGGGATGACTGGCTGTGAAAGAAACTGCAGTTTGGTTGTCAAATCTACAACATAAGTAACTGAACACAAGAGTTTCAAAACAATCCATGCTTTCCAACCTGTGTAACAATAATGTAACTTTATTTATATTTAAGTGCTTAGATGCTTTTTTGCTATGTTAATGAGTAGACAGCGACATGTGTCACAGGAAATGTGGGAAGACAGAATTAGGTAAGAATGAGTTGGATTTGGTCATTTCTTAAAATAAATAATTGTTGTTTGGTTGCCAGATAGTCTTAAACAATGACTAAATCAACAAAAATGTTCTGTACTGAAATAATTTATAGAACAGTCCCTGCTTGCTGTGCAGTGATAATGTAACAATGACACAACATGATATTACTGTAAGGTAAGTGTATGTTGTTATTGGGAAAATAGTTTCAGTAGTCTTAACCTAAACCACAGCTATGTGTTTTTGCGTATTTATAATCTTGGCGTTTAAAATTCATGGCATTCCCAGAAGAACCAAACAGGAAATTGAGGTGTTTGAGCAACAGCTAATTTAGGTGAGGGATCTGCGGACCTGCATCTGCCTGCGGGACACCTTCCATTTCCCCAACACTGTGTAAAATGTTTGAAGATTGAAGGTGATTCTTCACCTGCACCCTCCCCCTCCCCTTTTCTGTCCTTTCTCTGTTCATCCGACACATAATAGTTTCAATATCTCCATCTTGTTCTACCTTTCTCGTCCACACACTCTTGACAGGACAGGTGAAGAGAGGTGAAGAGCAACAAGAGGCAGCAGCATCCCTCAGGCCCACAGTCTCTCTCCTTTGATCTTCCACAGCAGATATGGTCACTGATGGTACGTCACTAAACCCACCCCCCTAAAAAGACCTTCAGAGGGATCTCCCTGAATACAAGCTGCACTAATCTCTGTGATCTTTATCTCCACACACCAAAAAGAAAAGCACCAAAGGACAGAAAAACCCGTTTGTGTCTCAAAGTTCATCAAAGTTCAACACAATCACTTAAATTACTGTAAATCCTCATGAGGAGTTCCAGTCGTCAACTCTGCCACCTGTTTGCATGCTACTATGGGCTCCACTTTCCAAAGAAGGCTGAGGGTGAGCCAGAGTTTGCCATTTGTGTCAGGCTTGTAGCTTTTAAACAGATGCTGGACCCGCTGTAGCCAAACCACCCTCACTTTTAGTGTTGACCCATGTGGTACTTCTATTTAGCTTCTTACAGACCCCATTAAATTTACCCAAATCACTTGAGCCAAATATATCAAGCAATTTCAGTTTATATGGAGACGACTTTAGTGAGTCACTTTTAGTTTTACCAGCGTGCACAGGTGGTTTTGAAGAAATACTCCAAGCGATGTATTATAAAGATGATTTAAAGTTCTGGGGAGTTTAACATTACTCTCACAGGAGAAATGCTGAAGTGTTTGAGTTATATTGTTAGAAGCTTGTGTGGGAAAGTGTTCAAACATGTGTTATCTCAGAAGGAAAACAGTATGTGAATTCTTGACTTACAAAGTGTAGCATCCACAGCCTCTGCGAATGAAAGAGGGAGTGGATGACAGAGTGACAGATACATTACAGCCTTGGCAGAGGATTAGTGGAGCAGTAGGCGGGTTACAGAGGAAGAAATTAGTAAAATGTGCTGATTGTCCACGTCTAATTTAGCAGAACATCCCCATAAAGTCATCTGCACTGCCTCCTAATCATCCATTACCCTCCTACATTGACAACAACAGCAAAAAATCTCATTTCCCTCTGCGGATGGTTAGCTGCAATGGTTTTATAATAGCTTACACTTTGAAATGTCCTCTTGTATTTTATAGGAAGAAGGAAAAATAATAACAGCAACATTCCTGAGGGGCTGTAATTTTCTTCCGGCGGGTAAAAGTTGTCCATTATGGTCAGGGTCAAGGAACACATGCAACCCCGTCATCAGGGCTGCGTGGTCCGCCACATCAGAACGGCCCGTCACAACCAGTGGAAAGGCCCTGTCTGTTAGCACAACACACAGCCAATCACCAGCCAGAGGCCCCAGCGCCTCGGTACATTTGCCCCCCTAACCACACCACGCTCTAATTTAAGCACACATATTCCATTGAAATTACAGCATACATCCCCACCCTTCCCTGCAATTTACATGATTTGCACGCTGATGGGGTGAACAACAATGCTGATATAATGGATTCTTAGGAGGTTTCTTTTTCTTTGTTTTGAGCAGGTCAGCTGCAGCAATCAAAAAGCTCAGAGGCAGGGATAACACCAAACAAGAAGACATATTCAGTTATATTACAAT
Source organism: Ctenopoma multispine (assembly GCA_034779795.1). Taxonomy (NCBI): domain Eukaryota; kingdom Metazoa; phylum Chordata; class Actinopteri; order Anabantiformes; family Anabantidae; genus Ctenopoma; species Ctenopoma multispine. Next base: position 15,451,840 of record JAUYWH010000009.1, on the reverse strand, counting down.
GGCGCTATCCCAAAGTAATCAGTCACTGAACCATAAACAAGTAAAAGTCATTCACTGAATTCATTTCCCTTTATCAGCACATGAGATCGTCTGCTGAACAAGTTTTATGAACGGGGAGATGTGTTTGCCAAAACTCAGACCATTTATGCTCGTAAAGTTATTCCATCCAGATGTGGAACAAAGACTAAAGTAAAGTGTTTGACGAGACAGTTTTCATTTTTCAACTCCCTGGTGCACGTGTGTGTGTGTGTGTGTGTGTGTGTGTGTGTGTGTGAGGGTGTGAGGGTATCTAGGATGCCAAAATAGAGACATATAATTAATATAAGCAATATAAATACGGTTGTTGGTAATACATTATAAAGATATGATATATATATATTTATATATATATAAACATGAAAACGTTTAAAATTAAAAAGAAGCTTTACATTATCTTTACAGGCACAAATATGTGTGCAGCAAGTTGCCCCTTCTACAAGCAAATACATTATAATTATAATGCAATTATAACTCAAGAAGTGTGTGTTTGAAACTTTATGCTGTGAGGGGAAACCAAAGATGTTCCACACTTTGAATGATGGAGTCAGTAACTAAACAAGAGACATAGAGACAGGTAGGCAAAGTAGATAAATTAATCCAAGAAAATGTCTTTGCACTAATCATGCATCAACAAATTCACATCAAGCTAAATCAGTGTTTTGCAAACAGGGGATCTCTCTTTTGTGCAATGTGGATACACAACACACCCAAGCAGCAAGTGTGAATATCTGCAGGTGGAACAAACTGTCAATAACAAAGTAAAAATACTTCTCATCGTGGGTTTTGGTCATGCAAGAGTACATGTCTTTTATCAAAAGTATGAATGTGTTGGCTTGTGTGGGATGTTGCTTGGCTGCATCAACACTGCAATTCACAGTGGAATTTTACAGGTGTTGTGGGAATGTGAGGCTTCTCTCTACAAAACAACTCATCCACACCCCTACACACGCTCATATCTTCATAGCTGTTGCTGTTGGACCTGAAGTCATTCTGTTTATCTGCCTCTGAGGCGTTGACAGTGAACACCGTCAGGATCTCACAAGGGCTGTCTGAGATCGTAATGGGTGCAACGAAAGACATGAAGACAATGTAACACGCACACCTCACCTGGGAATGCCTTGAGAAAAACACACATCGCTGGATGGCTCGGTGCATGCTAGGATAGACGGTGACAGTGATGAGTCACCGCAGCAAGCTGGGAACATGCAAGGTGCATGTATTGTGGTGTCTTGGTATTTCGACTATTCAGACTATCAGATCCAGACTTGGTTGATGGTGTTTATTGTTGTTTATTTTTAGAAAGCTTCTCTGCTTTACTTTGTTGATTTCAAGTGTATGTGCACTTGATAAGTGGATTCCATGAAGTGTGTGTTTTTACTTGGCTTCTGATGCCAGTGTTTGGTTTTGTACAAGCAGCTGGCAGGTATCCAATGCTCAGGTAATTGAACTAAACCTAAAATCACTCAAATATATCAATATGTCCTAAACAAATAGCAAAATGCATTTACAAAGCGGTGGTATGCTACTCTAGTGCTGTCCAACCTGAGTCACTTGTCATCACAGCTGGTGTGGATAAGTAGTGGGAACAGGTAAAGTAATGGATAAGCAATTCAAACAATTACCTAAAAGTAAAGAATAAACAATTGAATTAGCTAAACTCAAATATAGAAAGCATAGTTATAAACAAGTAATAATAGTTATAGACAAGTGATAGGATAGACAAACAATTCAAAGGTTAAGAAAACGTAGGGATAAACGTTTAAAATAGTTTGGTAAAAGCAGTGAAGAAACAGTTAAAATTATCTAAAAATAAATTAATAAATTAATAAAATTAATAAAATTAATCCAAAAATAAACTGTTGAAATTTTGTTCAAATACTAGCAACTCATAGTTTAAAAGCCCCCGTTTGTGTCTCGAAAGACACATTTGCACCATGACAGGTGTTGAGCTGTTACGTAAACTTTTCTGGCTGGGGGGCAAATGAGATAAAAATTCATGGGAACACCAAATCAGACAATGCTTCATGACTAAATAATTTTAATCCCCAGTCAGATGTCTTTATGTTGGACTGACTTCAATGTGTCAAAAAGGTTTAACGAGCGATGAAGCCTGGCTTCCGTTCAATGTAAGTGCATCATACATGAATGTCACGTTTACAGTTCAAGGCCGCCTTTGTTCAACAGTGATGTGGTTCATTCATTTACTCAGGTGTGTTGAAGGCCCCACAATGCTACGTTATCACACAGTAAGTGCTTTTCAATAGGAATTTGTTCATTGTCACATAAGATGGAGAACCAAGGGGGCCTTGGCATTTGAAAAGGCCATATTTGAGGGCCTCCTCTGTGAGTGTTTACCTTCAAGGACAAATGAAGCCATTGAATCCCTGCAAGCTGTGAATGAGCTCCTTCTGCACACACAGGCTTTTTGAATGCACATCAAAACAACCTCAGCAAACCAAGGAACACATTCCTCCGGCATTTAATGTGAGGGCAAATAGGCAACCACTTCAATAAAATACCTCTCGGATGGAATTGCATAAGTCAGGAAAGCAAGGCCGAGGTGAAACTCAGGGAATATCAACGGATGAAGATTTACCTGTTTTTAAGGACTGTTACAGAGAGAGGATTTATTGTGTTGACAGATTTGCAGTGGACATACATGCAAGGTAGTACAAAAACTAGACTGAGCGGCTATTGAGGTTGTCGTTACATATGAAGATGTTGGTCAGTGTTGCCTCCTCAAAGGAGAATTCATTTATCAAATCTGTGTAAAATATAGGAGGGAGAGGAGGCAGAAAACGAAGAAGAAAAACGTCTGCCACGTCTATTTATACATGCCGTCTTTTTGAGGTTGAAAAGACAATAACAAGTTGAGCCCTGCGAAGGCCATCCTATTTTAATTATATTGTACCATAGCTCCCCCGCCCCATCTCCCTCCCCTTTCCGCAACCCCTTCCCTTCACAAACACACACAAAAAAGCATCGCATTACACGCTAACATCCCAGCTCCCTGAGCCATATAATTATACAATCGGCAGAAAACATTTATTTTTAGGGTCTGTAAATGTTTGCCTTCTGCTTGTGTGTACGAGGCTGAGAGAACAGGCAGGGGTATTTCACTATAAATTTTTTAACAACTTGAGTTTCATTGTCCAGTTTGGGTACTTTACGATCTGTAGGCGTTGATCTGAGTCAAAAGTGTTTCTAGTTCCAGCATCATCCAAGAAAACTTGGAAGAGACATGAGTTCTCAGTATAACAGGTGTGACTATATTAAGTATTTTTATTTACTATTTTTAAGCTAATTTGGATGCTGTTCAGTGGGCGGATGTTTTAAAGTAACACAACTTTATTCAATGCTGTGTGTTACAGCAGGGTTAAAGGGGCATGATGCAGTTTTTACCGCACGTTTTGCTGTCTATAGTAGAATTTAAAAAAAATACAATGTGATAGATCTCAGAGGCCCATAAAATATAATTTTCACAAAAAGAAAGCTGAAGCAACATTATACCATAATGTCAGAGTTTTTCAGCTTTTACTTTTTGAGTCACATGTGCTGCAACATAAGTAGCACTGGCTGTCTACCTCTGTTGGATGAACATTAAAAATGAACATAATTAAACAGATGATTGTCATGAACTAATGAATAATAACCTATTTTTATTTAATTCAGTTTTTTGATGTTTTCCTAAATACCTAGTACCAAGTAGTATTTTTCTGCCATAGAGCTTTGAATGTCTGAACTCACTCACTTAGACTTGGGAATGTGGAACTGGTTGATATCTCTATCAACACCATAACAATGTATTGTATTATGGCTAGTTTTCGGTAGAGCAAAATCTTAGTTATAGGATCTTTAACTTCTGTTTGAGTACGCCACATTTTTTAGACATGAATTTGGCAGATAATAAGAAGGTTTTTAGGTTTAAGCTTGTCCCTCCCATAACCGAGACTGTACTTTTGCCAGTTCGTGCCAGAATAACAAAGAAAGGCAACGTATTTATTATTTTTGAAAGACAGCAAAACCAGGAACAAGTCACTTTTTGTATCAGCATTTTTTTAATGATCAGCTAATCCCGGAAAATGGGAATAAATGAATGAATAAATATATAAATACATTTCACCCAGCCAAATATGTTTTACTAAAATTCTGTCATTTTCATGTCTTGTGCAGAAAATAATATTTTATGGTTTTCATTTCTGTTTGTTGAATGCGTACTGCAGGTCTGCAGTGACGGCTTGCTGCAGACGTTTCTGTGCTGTTTGAACAGCGCATTGTGAGTAAGTGAAAGAAACTTTATATAGTATTAAAAAGAACAAAACTGCACATGGTTCTTCCTATTATTTATTACTCATCATACGTTCATTGAAGAGGTATTTCAGTGTCACACACTGCAAAGAGTAAGAACGGATAATTGCTGTTGCTGCTATATGCTGTGACTTGTCTCTCCAACGTTTTTATTGTCCATCACAACATCTCGACATTTAGTTTTGGCTCTGCTCACTTCACGACTCATTGTTTGAGGTACAGTAAGATCAGACATTATGATCACGATGCCAGTGTTAGGCCGCTTGCACATGTTTCATCTGCAAGGTTCATGTGACCTGCAAGGCTGCAGTTCAGACTACCCCTCACTTTTATTTTCCAAGCTCCATGATCACCTGAAGAGAACTGTTTGTAGAAGTTGGGGCATTATCTCGGGTTTGGAATAAATAAAACATTTGCTAAAGAAGTTATTGAATTTGGTGATGTGCCAGGTGCTAATCTAATCTAGAGTAGGAGGAGACTGTGTCTCTGTGCCAACATTGTAATGAGTTCTATGCCCCTTCATGAACTTTATCTTATCTAATGGTGCCTATAGGTGTCTGATTGTCACAGAAACTTGCTGGAACAGATTCAAGTTACGTTAACATGCAAGATTTATGTCCATTAAGTTAAATCTTAGTGTGCAGGCAATCCAGGAAATAGTGGAAAAATGGTTTGTTTTCAGTTAAAATATGTTTTTCCTCATTTTCATTTTGGAGAGAAAGCGTTAATGTTAGTATTTGAGAAAAAAAGAATAGTATTGTTATATAAGGAACAAACTTGATATATTGGACAGAGTTTCCATACGTATAAGCCCAAGTCCCATCTTTGCCAAATTCTGTGGTGAATGTAGTTCGATGGGGGACAGTAACTGCCACACCCTTGGCTGCGGTTTGAGTGACTCATTTAAAAAGATCAAGTACAGTACAGTACATTACGTTTTCACACTCTTTTCACGCGGTTAATTACTCACAAGCATGCAGACAATGCAGTGATACAAAAGAAGTTTCTAGATGATTTACTGCTCATCATCTCAACTAATGACCTGTCAGAAAACATCCAATCTATTTGCAGCATTTTTATATAAATATTTATATTTCATTTATGTAACACAACCAACATGTACTACTGAAACAAGTCTCAACACCTCTGTCGTATGAAATCCGTTTTCTCAGAATCCAGCAGAGGCAGATAGTTTTGGTTTTATTTATTTAAAGCTTTTTTTTCCAAAGAAATAATGATATCGGCCTACTGTTGGGTAATGCAGAATGCATACAGTAAATCAGTCTGAATGTAAATCACTGCTAAGGAAGCTGCTGCTGAATGAACAAACTCTTCCTCAATTTGGCTTCAGCAGGATGTTAATCAGCCTCAGACAAGAAACAACTCATGTGCCGAGAAATCCTTCTTGGAAATTCCTCATAAGAACAAAGTCACATACTGTATTAGGTGAGTTTTTATGCATCGGTTTTATCCACAGTTTCAGTTTGGACATACATTTGCATTACAAGCTCATTTACTGTGTTGTTCCAGTAGAAGAGCATTCCTTTATACTCTTAATAAAATGCATGAGTTTATGCGGTTTTCTAAATGAAACCCTGCCCCACATGAAAAGGTAAAGTTTTATATTGGCCTGAAGTTTTTGTTTCTAACAATACAAATGAGATGAACTTCTTTTGTCATTCTTGATTAGTCTGGAGACAGAGGGACCTCAAGGCTACAGCTTTGTTACCTGCACTTAGTGTTTAATGTTGATAGGAGAAGGAGGGGGGTCACTTTAACCAAGATGCTATCAGATGACGGAGTATTTACCTCTACTGGTGTTTTCTGTAATTAAAGAGTTTGCCTTTACTAAAAGCTGTGACCACTAATCACTCCAACAACTGTTGTGCTCCCATGGCCTTTGATGGTCTCATGGAGCCATGTCTCCTTTAGCTAAATTCTGTAAATACATATCATAATCTCTGGCACAATAATAGTCAGGAATGAAACTCAAACCAGTTTCATATCATTTGGATAAGGAAACATGTTTTTTTTTCTTCCTTTTTGATCATTTCTCTACTGCTGTAATTACAAGATGATCCGATCAGCCAACTCACTTTAATGTCTTGAATAGCATCGCATCTTTGAAATGTGACACCGGCGCACAAAATCTGCAGCCTACAGGAACATCGTGCCTAAAGGAAACCACCGAGAAGCCTTGTCTGTGTTAAGCTGGACAGCTTATCTACAACACATCTCCAGGGCTGCTTAAAAAGTCTGCAATTATGGGTTGTCACAAAGAGAGAGATGATAAGTTAAGCCGTGCTGCTGGAACATCAGCTTTTTTTTTTTGAAGATTACAATTTACATCAAACATGACGCAAATTCCATAACTAAGGAATGATGTTTTGTTGTTTTCACTGCAAGACAATTTGAAACAAGAGGGATAAAGAATTAAACCCACCACCTACTAATGTTGTAAACAGAAACTATAATCACAGTCTTTTATCTCAAACATTTTCAAATCTCTAATTTTTTTTTTAACTTAGCTTGTTATTAATTTATTGAAATGTGACTCAGCATCACTTCTTCCATTGTCAGCTTGGATTAGCAACATAATATGCAAAGAAGTTGTTCACTGAGAGGCGAAACATGACCTCTATCATGCTGGGGACAATAATATCTGTGACAGCAGTGAATCTTATATTTGCTATGTAATATCACACCAACTATGTGATGGCTTTACCAATGCAAGAGCAAGTCATGTGATGTCATTTCCACTTTAGATGTCCAGGATTGTGGAAGATTAAAGGTGCTTCCGATGCGCTTCCTCTGCCTCAGAACAAGCACTTGTGTTCGCCTTCTAATTTGCCTCCTGTCGTTTACTTTGTGTGCACACTGAAGCCTTTGAAGTAAAGAGTGGAGCTCGCTTTGCGTATGATGTAAATGCTGTTTGTGTGTTCTCTGGTTGTGTGCATGCGAGCGCACAAGCACTGGTGTGATAATACAAAATATTAGAGTTCAACAAAAGGTAGTTTTCTCTTCGTCCCCATTCCCATGCAACACAATGCAGGTGGACAATAGAAGCAGACTCAGCCGCCGTCATTATCCGCTGAGATTCACTGGGAGCTTCAGTTACACGAGCACAGCACACATCCCTCCAGAGGTAACCTCTGGTTTATCTGCATGACCGACAGTGTAGGGTTGCATATGAAGGGTTGTGTTTCCAAATGCTACTGTATTGGGAATAAATTTCTCCCAGTACATCACAAGCAAAATAGCCAGAACTTAAAAAATTCCAGATTTTCAGGCTGAAGTTGTAGCATCAGTTTGCATGCTGAGCAAGTGGCTGTTAGCAGAAACTCGGCTGGTTTGTCACTCAGCTGAGAGATTTTAAAATGCTCCCAGATCTGATAGCAGCTGAGTCTTTGATTAGTTAAGTGAAACAATGGCTTTAAACATAAGAGAGAATTCCAGGAACCACATGCAGTCAGACACAAATACTGTATATTCCTTTATCTGAAATGTGCAGCAGAGTATGGAATTAACTATTTGTCTGTGTTTCATTATAGTTTGTTTACGTCTCTGGTAGCATGTTCTAACTGTAGCAATCCAGCTATGAATAGTTTCAGCACTGGATATTACAGTTTTTTTTTACCCAGACTGAAATACAACAACAAAAAAAGAAATTACTAGCAACATTTCAAACTCTGAGTAACAGTCAGCTATCTATCTCCCAAAGACTGAAGAGGGATTAAGAGCTAAAGATTTATATTTCTACAGGAACAGATTGGATTTATTCCATATACAGTATAAAATATTTGGCATATCTGTCACTGTCAAAAGCGTGACTTCACAAGCCGCTGTAGCATTGGAGGAAAAGGACTGAAAAAATTCACCTGAGACAAAAGTCACTTGTGGTAGGGAAAACCGCTTGTTTAGACAAATCGAGACACAAGCTGTTCGTGTTTAAGTGACACTTTACGGGAGCTGGTTTCACTCATTGTGTTTTTATATTGATTTTTCGTGTGTTGTTAATTTTCCACTGACATATTCTCATTGTATTTGATCGCTCACATTCTTCTGTCCTGTTGGGGTATTTTGGTGCCCACATTGACTCTAAGGTGACTCCATTCAGTAGGTCTCTGCTTGTAGCCCGTTGGCAACGCAGCCAATTCTCCAGCACTCAGCAAGACAATTATACAACAGGCCCTTCACAATGCAAGTGGCCACTCACAATGCAAGGCTCCCACTAACAATGAGGGGGGACTAAAGCAGCAATCAGGCCAGAACTCCTGATGAGGCAGACCAGGGCTGTGCAGACGTCTGGGCTGAGGATTTAACCAGAGGCCTCAGGCCATCATACCTGACCCTAGGCAACCTGAGACGCAGGGTGGAAGGATGGGAAAGGAGGGGGGAGGGATTGTAGGCTTGAATAAAATCTAGGATACTATTTTTTACAGAAAAACACCAGAAAGCCTGTGACACAACGTATTGGTAATTTATCAGATATCTAAATACAGTATTAGCATCTGCCTGAAAGCAGAATGTTTTTTCTCACATGTTTCTGTGGCCACAGTGGAGGAATATCATTTTTGTGTGGACTGATCATTGTGCTCATTGTGATGGATTAGACAAATAACCAAGCAGGAGCCAAGGGTCCAAAGAGTCAGGGGGCCCCACCAAAGCCAGAGCCTCTGTTTGAAATAACTGTTATTAACATCTCTCTGTTAAAAACAAGATTGGTCAAAACTAGGGATGATACAGTCATATATTTTGCTATTCAAAATCTAGAGCATTTTAAGAGGGACGAACATTTGTCTGTTCCCAGTGCAACACATCACAACTCATCATTAAACTGAGATTCATCAGTCATGCATACGGTTAAATTCTGATATTCACATTTTTTTCTTAATCCCCTTGTTGAAAACACGTTTGTTAAATACAAACACAAATCATGTTCGAAGTTCTACACTGATGTCTGGATGAAAGTAGCTGAGACACTGATCGACACATACACAAATATGATCTAAACACAAAGTTTAAAGTGAGTTTTTTGTGTTTCAAAACCACAAACTGAACTGGGGTTATAACAATTTCTCAGAGTGTGCATTTCACGTGAAATTTGAAACCGTGTGTTTAACAAAAAGAGGCAATTGTAGAAACCAAGAGCTGCTGTAAAAGACATGTAAGCATGCCAAGATCATAGTAAGACAACTTTAAAAAATACATTTCTTTATGTGGATTGTTCCGATTGTGCAGGAGCAAAAATACTTGTGTCTTTAATTCCATTTATTTTACTCTTCTGCATAAAGTTTGAAAACGAATGTGAAATGTAACTCTTATTTTGAAATTCACATCACAGCTATGACAGCCAAAACACACTTACTCAACCCAGCAAAGCAATATTTATGCACAAGCGTTTGACCGATAACAATCATTTTGCATGTGAAAACAACAACGCATCTTAAATAGCTGAATGAGATCAAGCAAATCTTGGCAAAAATCACCCGTGAAACTGTTCCAACTCAAATCAAAAATATAAAAATGAAATCTGAACAAATGGGAGGGTGAGAGTGTATGTACGTGTGTGTTTGCTAGTCGTGTGTGTGTGTGTGTGTGTGTGTGTGCTTGTGACACACTGCATAAATATTTACCATCTCTAACCAAACGAGTGTGCTGATGTGGATTTAAATGCTAACGCTATGGAGGATGAAATAATGAGCTTGTGGTTTCGGGGAGCTGGCGTAAAAAAGGAGCCTTTGTTGAGCTCTGTGATACTTCTCACTCTGCACAAACAGAAAAGACATGTTGGAGGTGATTAGGAAAACAAATGTCAAGTTCTTTCACTCTGCTATCAGCTTTTTTTTTTCAGAGCAATCCTGCACAGGTGCATGGTGTGTCTGTTTATGTGAGCGTGTGTGTGTGTGTGTGTGGAAGCACGCCCAGCTGAAGCAGAGTTATGTTACTGATCGTCAAGATCTGACTTGATATAACCTTCTTCTGTTAAATCTTACTCTTAGTTTAGCACATTTACTTTAACCCCATAGCTCTCACCTCTGTTCTCGTGCGAATTCATGAGATGAATTCTCACACCAAGTTAGGAAAACCAGAAAAGATTATGGGGTTTCAGAAATAAGTTTTAAAAAAGTGTGTGCGTGTGTGCATCCAGAGCTGGTGAACTGTAAGGAATGTTATGTGGTTGCCTGTGAGAAAATCAATCTTTTAACCGACCTTACCTGTATAACTTGATGCTTCTTGTAAATGGTAAATAATTACAAAGTAAAAGATGCAGCACAGAAAGTGCTTTGTGAAGAGACAGACAAAATGTAGCCAGTGCTCTTTTATTTTCATCTCTCTGTCAACAGAAGTGTGCATTTCATTTATGATGGGCTCAATAAAATACTTGCAGAGTTTTCAGGTAATGTTTTACTGGGAGGCTGCACTCAAGGAGCTTCTCTGTGGATCATTTTATTATGCTTTTATTGCTCGTGGATCTAAACAAAGAAGGAAAAGAAAAACACTCTAATGGTTTGCAGGAGTTTTCTCACTTTATCTGACGTTGCTGTGTCTCCAGCACGCGAAGACGTAATCATGTTGCTAATTTATGGAGAAAACGTCTGCAGTTTTTGTGGTGGCATTAGCTTCTCAGAGTACTACTGCACCATGTATTATGACAAAATAGGTATTTTAAATAAATGAAGTAAACATAAGCACAAATACTATATATATAATAAAATAGTTCTATGTCATTGCTTCAAATGAATAATTCTGTTGCATGAATCTATATTTCTTACTGCTACGCGAGGGTGTGGTTGAGGTTGAGACCTGAGAGGACAGGTAAACACATGCAGAATGTAGTAATCGTTTTATTAGCCTCTTTAACCCAAAACACACCTACGCTCTGTGTTACATGACTACAGAAACGTCCAAAGTTGATTGGACAATATTGGTCTTGACTAAATGAGATAGAAACTTCACTATCTTCCAGAAAATATATGCACGTCATATGATTTTGACATCAGTCATTTTGAAAAATCTAAAATGAAGTAATTGACTTGCGGTCAGAAAAGACCCTTGACATAGATTAATCAGCGTCACCTTATCAATAGAAATAAAGATAAGTGCTAAATGAAAAAACAAATTGCTGCAAAGTTGATGTCAACGCCCAATGCTTTGCAAACACTTTTGACATCCTTTGTACTCTGCATTTATCTTGAACGATAGCAGGGATTTTATCAGCTGTAAGAAAAGAGTGAAGAAAAACATAGAGGAGAGAAGAAAAAGCCGAGTTAATAAATGATAGGTTTCATTTCTGCCTGTTTGTCTCAACTTCTTACTCTCTTTCTAACTCCTTTGCTGTACCTACATGTTTTTAAATGTCTCTCTCTTCCTTTCTTATTTCCTTCTCACTCTGTAGTGCAGCTTTTCATTATTCCAGCATGAACCAGAAGGATTTATGACACTAAATCAAATTTGCACTAATCATGAAATTTGTTGTCATGTGTATGCAGCAATTCTCAAAACCTCATGCTTTAGAGAAATCAGCATTATTTTCCTGTGCTGAGTCAGCGTTAGCATGAAGAAATATGAGACACAACAACTATTTTATCTTATACCTAAATTTCAAGAAGGCTCTTTGAAGTACATTGCTACTAAGAATATTTCATTTACTCTGCCTGTGTGTCCAACCTGTTTGTTCTGAATGGCATCTTCAGTGGTATCTGCAGGCACACGGAGTAGAAAATTATTCAAAATGTGTAAAAAACTTTCAAGCAGGTTAAGTAAAAAGTTGCATTTGTGACACTGAATGAATCTCATGATAGGTGGAAATGTTCATTATCTCTAGAAGAAACCTGCCTTTTAGCTCAGAGTGCAGAATTACCTGTTCTCCCTGAATTACTTGATCTGGTCAGAGGTCTGGTTTTATGGAGGTAGAGGATGGCTTAGTACTGAAACTGTAGAAATCCATGCCACTTTGAAGATGAGACATTTCCCACTGTTACTGTTCATTTAAGGCTGTTTAATGAATATTGGAAAGGCTATGTTTTAATTATATTTAGACTTTTGATTTTCCAACAAGCTGCTTTATTCCTACATAATGAAAATGTTATTATGACATTGTGAATACACGTTTTCTATGCAAATACTGCATATGCATCCTCAGCTGTTCATAAAAGGGAAACCCGCCCACTCCCCACCTTTCTGTCTCTTTCCCGCAGTACAGCTGTCATGTCAAGTCTCTCATCACCTCTGGGGTTAGACCCGGGGCACTGCTTTGTCTACAGGTGAGAGGAGAATCCTTCTCGTACTCATGTTTACCGCTGCAGTGATGTGGAGCTGCTGAGTGAGGTCAGTGTAAACCAGGATTAACCCTCCCCACTTTCTGGTTGACCACAGGGTCAGAGGAAACTCTCCAGCTTCTCACTCAGCTCATGTGTTTTTTGCTTCTTTTGTCTAGAGGAGAATCAGAAATATTTCTATCATTTAAAAAGCTTTTCTTTGCTAAGAGGTTGGCCTGTGTCACTGGTTCATCTATTCTGGATCAGGTGAAACAGGAGATGCTCGGGATTTTCAGGGAGTTATTCACCTAACACTAGGGGATCAAGTGGCTTTATTCTAAATTGTTATGTTTTAAGTTATAGTTTAAAATTGGCACACTTCAACTTAAGGAGTTCCCATTACCTGTTACCTTTGCCATCCTTTTATTTTTATTTTCATCAAGTCATCAAGCAGATTTATTTTTGTGTATTTGAACAATATTTACCCACTCTACACCAGCTAAACTCTTCACCATAGCAGTATATACACCATATTCACTGAGAATGTGTTTTGTCTCATTAGGTGTCTATTTTGGTCCAGGACACTGACACATGCACAGGAGCTGGGGGTTTGCATTACCATTAATTATTAACTTATCCATGCACAAACAGAAAAGATATTCAACGGAATTTTACGTTGAATTGTTGCATAACTATTATGCACTACACCGCTGATTGATGTTGACATGCAAACTTTCTTGTTTTGTGGTTTGTTGTGTTGTTGTTGCTTCTTGCATAATCTCCATTGGGACAGCATGTGACTTTAATTCAAAGATCTGTTGTTTTTTTCGAATCAAACAGTCACGTTAGTTAATTACTGGCAGAGATGCAAGATGTTACCAGCTACTGTAATTCTGCATATGGGTGATTAAATAAGACATCAAGACAGTAATTAATGCATATGTCTAGGGATCTTTGTATTTTGTTTCAGTCACACAAATGTCATGAATAAATATATTTCCAACAGTTTACTGTTGACAAAATTAGTGAGTTGCATTTTCCAACAAACTACTATATGCGACAGCTCTATATTTACAGAACATATCAGCTGTACTCAGTGCCTTATCTTTTTTTCTGTTACACACTGAAATTACCCATTACTGTAATTAACCAAGCAATTGATATGGGCACCAAAGGTCTACAAGGAAGCTTCCTGTGTAATGCCCTGAACTTGGTCTAAGGACAATCCAGAGCTCCTTGCGGCCACTGTGACCTCCCAAGCAGTGTTTGCTCTCTGGCGAAGCACGAACATGTTTTCACTGTGGATCCTGGGCTTGTAAAACGCAGTAATTAGAAGGCATCCTTCAGCCGAGTGCAACTATCAGTCAGTCATTTTATGTTTATGACCATTTTTTCTGTAGCTATAAAACTGTGTTGCTGAAGTGGTGTATAGCTTACTTAGGGATCCTGGGACACTGATAAGACACCTATAATGCCCCGTATCAGCACTGAGGTTAACACTGTCTCCATTGGTCTGTAACCCTTGGACAAGCACCATTACATATATCTAACATTCGCCCACGCATGTTTCCATAGTCTAGAACTGTGTCTGCATTTCTGTAGAAGTTTTTTTTTTTGTTGCAGTTATTCTACTCTGGTACTCTGGGTAAAAAAAGGGCATCATCCTTCGACAACACAGCCGATCAATATTCCCGAAGAGATCTTGAGTGACAATACAAATACAGTGCAATACAAATGTTCTTTTGTCTTTGAGCTTGATGTGGCCACATTCACATGTAACAAAAAATGCACATAGGAATACCTCACAAAAGCTCCTGTCAAAGAGATACTGTACGTAAGACATGTCATGAGTCACGCCAGCTTGGGCAAACCTTGTCTGGCGTGACTCATAACCACTGACACATGGGTATCCAGAACACGTGGATGGGCACACTACAGGCAAGTCCAGACAAACTGCTGCATCCAACCTGACAGCCATTTACACCTGGTTAATTCCTCTGATCTATTGTATCTCTCAACAAATAATCCTCCAAGCTCAACTCTGAGAACGTATGCACATGAATGTGTCTGTGAACGCATAAGTTTTGGTTTTATTTCCACGCTTTTTTCTGCCATCTTGCACTAGTTTGTGTTTTGATTGGTCCATCTCCGCAGTCCTAACTACAACAGGTCCAGCTCCTACACCCACTCACATGGTCATATACTCTCGTGATTACCAGCCCAGTGCAAACGTGCACCAACCCTGCTGTGAGTCACTAAGTCAACATGCAAGTTGTCTTCTCGTCTTTGGCTTTGAACTGCTCCCATCAAACATTGTTCAAAACTGTCTTTGTGCCCAGTCAGGGATGGGAATATTATTCATGCATACATTTTACAAAGTTCTGAAAATACATACTATACATAACCTCCCAACGTAAACACATACAATCTTGTGTTTTTTTTGTTTTCTGTTCACAGTTGCAAAAGCAAACACACTTGTCACTCTGGCAGTTTGCAGGCTTTGCATACTCTGTATCCTGTGTTTCTTTTCAAACAGGATTTAGAGATTATTATTTCACAGTGAATGAAGAAGCCAACATCTTATCCAAACTGACATAAACCAATCTAATAAACTATACTCTGTATTTATTTTATATTTTCCGCGTATGAGAAAATATACTGCTGTTGCATGACTTCATAATGTTTAAGGTATTTGTAAGTTTACTGTGAGACTGGAGTAGTTTCCTGGTTTGTTCACACTGAAACGAGGCAAGAAATCTTCAGCCTGACACTAGATGAGACTTTGTGTGAAAAGATTAATGACTCTCTCGACCATTCAGCACACCTGGTTGAAGCTCTTTATTGTATCATGTGTTCTCATGCAGCTGGTTATTCATTTGGTGGAATGTAGTAATTCCTGCTGATGCCTTCAGAGAACTAAAAAGAAAACACCTGACCAACTGTTTAGGTCTTGGAGGACTGTGTTGTACATACTTATGCGTCATAAAATCAGCTTTTTTTAACAAGAGCAAACGTGTTGGAGGTATGATTTTAATTACCTTTAGCGCAAATCCACAACTTGTTCCAAGAATGTTCCAGAATCAAATGGCTGGAAAATAGACGACTGACTAAATATTTTGAACCAGTGTGCTCCTTCCTCTGCCTCAGACTTAATGAACATTTTCTTTTTGTGTGATCAGCTTTTCTATATTCAAGAGCATCTTAAGGTTCATTTAAGCGTTCTTAATTTGATGGCAGTCCAGTGTAAGTACTGTTTCTAAAAGCAAACATGATTTAAAGACAAAGGATTTGATAAACATTTATTCATTCCATCTTATTGGCCAATGTATAAATCCTCTCAGTTTTAACATTTTTGATTAAAGCTTTAATATACAACTGTAGTTATATTTAGCACATGAAATCCATTTCTTCCAATTTTTTAGATGGAAGCCTCCAGCAAAAACGTTTAGGAGCAAATATCTCTGCACTGCTGCCGAGCTGTTCTACATTTGCAGGAAGTATCAAGAGCTTTTATTCTTCTTCTTATTCTACTGAAAAATAAGCCTTTATACATCTATGTACAGCATCATGAACATAAGACTTGGCAGGACAAAGGTATATCCTTAGAGGACTGCACAGACTCCCATGTTATAGCCAATGACGTTGTTATGACATTTTGTTCTGGACAAATGTACATTAGGAAATATTTAAAATACAATTCTGTGTGTTCAGTTTGTGGTGACTGACACATTAGAAACATATGGATCTGTTTTAATTATGTTAAAGCTGTTTTACAGTTTGTTCCATGTCTTTCTCCAGTCACCATTAATATATAGTCTCTCTTGAGAGCAACCGTGTCCATTAATTCATATATCTGTGAATTCCATGTTTGAACTATTTATGAGTCATACTGGACAAATGATTTTGAACTTAGGATCTTTTGTACTATAAAGCTACATAGCTGAAATGATCTTGTTGTCAATTTCACGCAGGTCAATTAAATCACTTACTTACTTCCATACTCGCTAACTGCTACTGCACGTCAAAACCACACTGGAAATAAAATGTCTGCTGTGCACTGCCAAGAAACTGATATACTGTAGTTTAGTTATGAAATTTATGAGACTGATAAAGTGAAATCCTAATCAAGTAAATGTTATACTATAAATGAACCTTAAAACATCTGCAGTGAGCAGTGATAATCCAGCCAACAGGTTGACTGGACATAATTCACAATCAGTCTAATTTTTTGTGTACATTTGTTATCTTATTGTTGTACAGTACTTTCCACAGAAAGTCAAAACTGCTGTGACTGTATGTGGCTGTGACCTCTCCGCGGTTACTCAGGGTCTGAGGGTGAAGACGAGGTCCCTGGGATCCTGATGTGGCCGCTACACTGGACACCACAGCCAAGAGGTCTCTAACTGAGAATGGGAAATATTTTTTTTTCTGTTCTTTTTATTTTTTTCTCCAGGGTCGCGTAAACACCAGGGCCAGACCTGAGTGGGATCAAAGTGCTCATTAAAGAAGCCCACAACCCTGAGAAATGGCAGACCAAATAGCAGCCCATGGTGGCGGGCAAAAACTAAATTTGGAACAAGGGCACGCATTCATTTCCCAGGAATGGGGTGTCTCAGGCAATTGCCATTGAGCAACGACAGTGTTTTAAACAGTAGTTTTTAAAGCTACAGCATCAATCTGAATGTACGGCAGAGTAAGAGTTGTTCTCAATAGATATGATGATGATGATGATCCACTGATTTTGTTTGTAATGCAACATCTAAATTATTTGTGAGAGATGAGTGTTATTTACCTGAGAACACTATTCAGTTACATGATTGAGCACAGTGTGATTTTTGTCAAATTGTTGAGCGCTGATTTCACATAGCTCGCTGAACCAGGCCCAAACCAATTATATTACGAAATGAAATTAAGAATTGTATTTCAGAATATGTCATTGAAAAGCAAATGAATAGAACACTCTGCCAGCAATTCATTACACAAGCAAATGGAGCCCATGCGTGATCAACAAGTCTATAAACAGGTGACCAAACCTCCTGTTAAAATAACATACACTTATATGGAAAGAAAAATGTGCATTACATCTAATTTTCATACCACAGACGTGTCACAGTTTCTGCTCGTTTAACGGTTTCCCCCAGCTGTCCTGAAACGGTGAATATGTAGTTTTTGTGTGTGTGTGTGTGTGTGTGTGTGTGTGTGTGTGTGTGTGTGTGTGTGTGTGTGTGTGTTTCGGTTACACACTCTCATAACCAGGCAAACATGGGGCTGCGATTCACAGTTGGCAGCTGATTAATATCAGTGTTGCTGTTTTTTTATTTTAATTTACAGGTAGCGATCAGAATCTGCTGCTTCTGTTTTTATCAACTGGCAAGACACAGAAAAACACCTTTGATGTGGCTTCTTAGTGAAAGCAAAAGACCAATTACACATCACAGCTTCTTAAAGGCTCAAACAGAGAAATGTTAGCATTTGTGAGAGGGACAATAGGTTTTTCCAGTTCCAAATGTAAATCAAAATGCCCTTGTGTAAACAGAGGGAACAAAACAATCTGGAATCATCTGTTGATTCAGATTTCTATTTGAGTCTTTGTGATTATGGCTTTCCCACCATTGCTCTGTAATTATATGCCTGCTCTCCTCAGCAGTAAGGTTCACATTACAAGTGTGGTTATCAACATGTGTGTGAGAGTGAGTGAGAATGTGTCAGTGAGCGTACGTGACAGGCAGAGGAGGACTTACAGCGCAGGGGGAGTGTGCCTGTGGTTGACCTATTACCCTGAACGTCCACTGAGGAGGTTTAATTATCAGAAATAATGCTTCTGGCAAGTGTGACGCATGACTGTATATATGTATGTATATCATCTAAGGACGAAATTTTCAGATACCAGACATACAGTTACAGTTTCTACTTTGCAGTTTAAAAAATAGTACATAATAATAATAATTACTCAGTATAATTCTCTATAACCTTTGATAATGGATATATATTTAAACAGCTGCTCCCTATGCAGCAGTTAACTCTATAGTGAGCAGTGAATTGAGTTGTTGGACAGTTGTGAAGTGTACAATATGGTAAAAAGGAAGTGATTTTAAACACAGCTGAGGTCCTGTGTACTTCTTCAAAAGGACACAGCCACAATCGACCACTTGGGGCAGCAAACGCTCCTTAAACTCTGAATTCTGTAAGAATACTGAAGTCATGATGAAAGTTGTACATGCAGCTTCAAATATGCGCCCGCATCATTTTTTTTCTTACTCATTACATCCAATTCAATACATTCATGCATCATTTCCTGTGAATCCCTTATCTGTGATTCCACCAGTAACTGTGAAAACCACCATGAAGAGAGGAAGTATTGATGCAGATGGGTTGAAAGGAACAGCCACGAAACACACAGGTGTGCTTGAGTAAAAACAATTAATTAACTGTCTAACACAAAAATGAGTTTACTATTTGGTATGCTCTATTCCAACATATGTACAGTACCTTTACTTTTGTCTATTTTTATTCCTCTGCTCCGACGACATCCGTGGCCAAGACATTATGTTTTCAGCTTGTTCATCCAACTGTCCCATTCTTGCAGAAAGCCTTAAAGAAATTTATTTTGTGACTGTGATCTCACAGGAACACCTTGATAATCCCAGTGTTCTTTTAAGTGTCCCTGGGGCAAGACACTGAACCCCAAGTTCCCGTGAATGTTCAAGCTAAGTTGTTCTATATAAAAGTCATATACAAATTCCCCATCCAAGCATTTATTTGACACATCATAAAAATTACAGTGCAACAAAGAACAATATATTTGCTATTTAAATCCCAGGGTTTTTCCTTTCTAAGTGTTTTTATATGGTAATGTTGCTTTATATTAGCAAATCTCTATATTTCTTTTGCCACCATGTTTTTTTTTCTTGTGGATGCAGCCAAAAAACTAAAGGATTAGGCTAAAGTCTGTTTCCTCTGTTGAATGGGAAGACTTTTGAGGAGAAGCTCAGGCTTTAAACTCTACGGTAAAACCGCATTTTAAACTGTGGAATTCTGACTCTCCAGAGAAGTCATCAGTCAAACGGAGGACAGGGCTGAGTTGTAGTTCCTTTAAGCTCATGAGACAGTGCCAACAGTCCCACTTTTTAAGTGTAGATAGAGATATTCCCAGATGAGGCTTAGACAGGCCCAACCTCGAATGATGAATTAGGCTATTCACGTCTCCCAAATCCACACAGACCTCTGTGTGTTTTGTCACATGAAAACACAAGGTTGCCTCTTGTACCTCAGGCCCAAGTATGTAAAAACAGAGGAAATAGCTGAAAGAAAAGGTGTCGTTTTCCTTCATCTGAAAGAGTGCGTGTGTGTGTGTGTGTGCACGTCTGAGAGTGAGAAAGAGTGAGAGTGCCTGCTTGTGTGAGAAGCATATGGAGGGAAAGTAAGAGCGCGAAGGGAGAAAGAGAAACTGGCCTCTAATTTGCTGATCTCAGCTGATTACATTTTCCCGTCCAGACGGTAGACATTCCTCCAACCTGTGGCCGCGACCATTGGGCCCCTAAGTTTTAACTCAGCAGCAGAGTCCCATTAGAGGTAAACAAGCATGAGTCTATGCAGGCCACAGAAACAGGTGGGCGTGAGGGGTAAGACTGGTCACAACAACTCTGTCAGAGGTCAGCAGACAGACAGAAAATCATCATTAAAACTATGTATAAAGTATATGTATAAAATACATTAAAAGATAACATAAGAATACAGGATTCAAGGGGCTTTAACTTTTTGTACGTCTGATTTTCTCACAGACATCAAAAAGGAGGACTAGAGATCCCTTGTGGTTTCTGTTTGTTTAGATGCCTGTGAAAACGCAACATCAGTGACTCAAAGAGTTGAACATCATATCTGTTTGCTCCTCTAAATACAGCCTTGTAATGTGATCTCCCTGAGTCGATCAGAGCAAAGCTGTCATTCCCACAGGGAGTAAACCGCTTCATATCTTGGTTGGTTGTGAAATAGCAGGACCTGCCGTCAGCCCCCGCCCAGGACACTGGGAAGATGTGACATGGCAAAAATGAGTCACGTTCATTATATATCCATGTGATCGTGTACGTGTGTGGACAACGTTTGTTCAAATACTATTCTTGTGAGAAGATTTTGCTCTTGTGAGGACATTTTAGCTGGTCCTCACAAGTTTAAAGAGCGTCTTCTGGGTTAAGAAGTTTTAGGCACGGGGTTAGAATAAGGTTTTGGGTAGAGTTAGGATAGTTTAGGGTTGGGCATTAAGTTGTGATGGTTAAGGTTATGGTTATGGTGTGTGGTATCATTAGATGATTAATGAGGTTGGAGAGAAGCTAAAACAAAGGTCTGCTAAATTATTCAAACCAATATGTAAATTAAACCACCTGAAAGGTTTAAAGTCCGCATCTGTATTGGTGAAACTGCCATCAATTGTAAAGCATCAACAAGACACAGTTTTTAAAAAGAGAGGAACATGAACAATACATAAGTATGATGTAGCATAACGTGTAAATGCTCACGAAAAGTACAAGTACCAAGTGTACCAAGCTACTTTCCACTAATGCTGGACATCCACACATAGACACAGTCAAAACATACACCTCACTCCAATGGCAGGATCAGTTTTTCCGCCATTAAGGCCACAAAGGTCAGGGAAACACTGGCAGTGTTTCAACAAGGCCCCTATCCCCTCCCTTTCTCTGCTCCTCAGCAGGCCACACGTTTACTATCAACAGGATACATCTTTCACAGTAAAGGAAGTGTTACTCTCTAATTGGCCTGATGTGATTCAATGACCAGACCGCTCTCAGCCAATGGGAGGGGGCTTATTTTAAGAGGAGGTATAAAGCGAACAAAGGCCCTAACAGAAAGCTTAGATTGAGCCGAGTTGACTACACGATGTGCTCTCTGCTCAACTTCTGCAAAGTTGTTAAGACTGTACATAGACACATTACTAAGCACATCTGGTTTTATTGTTGTTTCATGGATCCCATAACACATCATGAAACCACAGTCTAAGCAAAAGAAGATGGGGGAAACCCAGAGTGCAAAAAAGCGGACCCTATTATGATTCTCCAGTCTTGGCATATGTGTTCCTCCTTGCACATTTTATGAATAGAGAAAAATACCAATGTATCAAGTAGCCTGTGATATATCAAATCATAAATCATACAGGAGCTAACAGACATGTAAAGGTGAGGGGAGAGAAGTCCTGGTGAGGGATTTAATGTTATTCTTTTCCCTCTTGTAGCTGTGCCTCGTGATGGAGTCGTTACCCTCTCAGCTGCCACTGATGCCACTAACTCATTTCTACTCCCTACATTCCTAAAGGTGATTGTTCTGGACAACTTTGACTTTTTTTTCTTTTTTTCAACAAACTGTGAGAGCAGAGCCAAAAATATCATTACACGGAGAGTGACATCAGGGGAGCGCGGCCTAGCGACAGGGAGCAATGACGGAGTTCCCTGATTAGTGAGTTACCATGCAGAGACAAAGGGCCCCTGAAATCACAGGAAACAGAACAATAAAAGAGCCGGTGCACATTCCAAGAAAAGCAGCGCACCACAGAAACACAACATGATCCAGGACACTGCTGCGACTCAACATCTGATGAAAGCTTTAGCTGAGCAAGTGCAGTGAATTATTAGAAAGGAATGACTCCAAGGACAGGGCAAACTGATGAACTGTTAAATCCTACTGAAGAATGCATACATCGGTTACTATCTTTGATTGCTGTTCCTCATTTTTTCCTGCTGTGAGAGTCAAAATAAAAAAAGAATCTGAGCAACCAAATATGGTTTAAGAACCCTAATTATGAGCTCCAGACTGTTTGAATCTGCCTTATAATCTCACTGTCAGGTATTTTCATACAATTGCACATGCAAAACCAGCCAACCCTTGAAACTGTGGGGTCTCCCAGTCTCCAGAAAAGACAAGCAGGCCCACACAGCTTCCCCATGATCTATTAGGTCTCAGCCTGGACTCAGGAAATAACTGGCTCCTTCCCTTTCTCCAAAATGGCAGCTCTGTTTCCGCAGAATTGGTTTGCTGGATTAAAACAATTCCCCACCAGCCCATAATTTGTGGGATTCTTATAACACGACACACCCTGCCATATATTTCCATTAAAACCCTATTTTATCCTCTGAGGAGGATATTTCGGGATGAAAGGGGACATGTCCATTTTTTGGTGAAAGACCCTTTGGTTTTAGGGTGCTGCTTTGGGTTACAGCCTTTAAGGATGAGCTTTTAGCGGCTAAATGTCTCAGATTTCTCCTCAATTGTTCAGCAGCAGGTAACAACAGGGTTGGGCAGAGAACCCTCAATGTGGTCACACAAATTCTAGGTCAAGTAGAGATGAAGGGGATCTATTTTCAGCAAAATGTGCTGTTTATCTCTGTGTGTAAAACCAGTGAGGAACCTCTTCCCCCACAAGTCAGGCCCACTTCTCTAACTTGTGGCATGTGTGGCTGCCTGTGTGATGAGGCTGCTAGATTATCTGTTTTCTCTTTCTCTTTCCTAGTTGTTTTAGTAGAACAAATTTGACTAGCAATAATGAGTTGCTACTGCATTAAATGTCAGAGCTTGATGGAGTTCTTTGGTGAGTATTTCTACAATGTTAGATACATGATATCTTGTAAATCTCTCATCAGAGTATGAAAAGCAGACAAGTGAACAAGCTGCAAGTCCTTTGACTGTGTTTCTTGGCCAACAGCGTATCAGTCAGGCTTGTGCAACCTAATGGTGCAAGGGTGAAAAATGCCAGATGAGTGTAAATCTGACCACGGTCGACATCAGAGTCTGCGAAAACAAATTAGATCCCAGCAGTTCCCCTGACTCACTTAGGCCTACACATTATATACACAACTGGTGTACATGTGTTCCTGTTAATCCCTACTAGACTGCTCAAGGATGTTTTACCTTTGATTAGCACGTCTATATTAGAGCAGATAAATCTATCTCTACT
>JAUYWH010000009.1:15366605-15418996 GCA_034779795.1 Ctenopoma multispine | reverse complement strand
TCTATCTATCTATCTATCTATCTATCTATCTATCTATCTATCTATCTATCTATCTATCTATCTATCTATCTCTGTCTTACTTGTGAATTCCAATATTACAATCTGATTACTGCTACTGCTATACATGCAGGGATCATTCTGTCTGCATAGGTACTTTTACTTTTAATACTTTAATGCACAGTTTGCTGATAACACATTTTACACACAACAGAGTCATTTTTATTGTGTTGTTTTTACTTAAGTAAGGAACCTGAATACTTCTCTCATCACTGGTACTAATTGTGGGATCCAAAAAAGATGTGCAGACTGAGCTTTGAAGGTGGCCCCTTTAATTCTAATTCAGACAGAAGAGTAAATATTAATTATGTTGTAAGTAATAGGCAAAGGGATGCAAATATAATCTTAACATCTATATATTGGCATTCAAGTTCAGGTGAGACTTCCCATCAAGAAACAATGTATGTTAAGATGTCCATAATGCTTTCAAACACATACAACACGAAGAGTTACAGCTGGCCTACTGACCTCTGGAGCCAGAGGTTTCCATCCTAACCACATGTCCTCTGGTGGACTCCTGCAGAGAAAACAATCTGACCGTCTCCCGGGTCAGAAACCAGACCCTTCAACAGAAACAGCGACGAAGGAAAGAATTGTGATGTAAATTCGACCCCAATCGACACCGCAGCACCCCATCCTTCATTTACACCTGAATGAGACGTTACCTTAAATCATGTTTACATCAGGAGTGGTTAGAGCGTTAAAAAGCCATGAAAACCGTTTCAGACAATCCTGGCGCCTGTTTGGACAAGCCTGCTGTGAAAGAACAAAACCATCTTCCATTAATGATAATGAGCCGAGAGCGAGACGCACCGAACAGGTGGAGGCAGCACACACACACACACACACACACACACACACACACACACACACACCTGAGAATACATCCATCTTTATAACATTTATTGCTTTATTCCGAACTATACAAAAACTTTGCATGTTGGGAAGCTTGAATAGAGTAGAACATTTAGAATTACGTTTACAGCAAAGCAAATACGTGCATAAATACATCTGGAGGCATGAAATTCACGGATGCAGCCACATAAGAAATATGTTTTCAGATCCAATATTTTATGTATTTATTTATATTTTTTTCTTTGGAGTTTGTGGAAAATGCTATCGGATGTTTGTGCTGTAAGCTGAAGTTAAAATTTAAAAATATTTTTGTGCCTGCATTAGGCTATAAACCACTGCTCTGAATTTAACTCCGTTTTAATAGCTTATCATGCAAAAAAGTCATATTTCCTTTATGCTGTGACGATTAAGTGAAGTACTGACAGCTTTTAAAATATGTTGCTGGTGCGGCTTGGCCTCCAGCACTTTCTGTCATTAGACTTGTTCTTTTCACCCTATTACGTAAGTATCTATGGTTGCTATATTGCTCGTGTGTTTGTAATTTGCCTGCGACTTTTTTCCAACTCTGGCTAAGGTGGGTTGGTCTGTAGAGCGTGTGCGTCAGCTTGTGGGGGAGGGCTTTGACTTTATAGGTTCCTCTGCGCTGCGCTCACTGTCATACAGCGCACTGAGCCCCGCTGCTTGGAGGAACCGGTTTATAAAGAGCTAAATTTACCAAACTTTACGTTGTTTCCTGAGCTCTCACAATTGGCCAGGCGTACTCGAGTTAGAGTTATAAGGTTGGAGGACCTCCTACCTCTCTTAAACTCGTTCATGTCTTCGGAGCGCAGCTGTGTAGAGGCGACAGAGAAATAGGCGCACAGACTCTGGCGCGACGCAACTTTGACAAGAGATAGTTTTTATTTCACCAAACGATGGCCTTATCCGGAGTGATGCTACCGTCATTTTCGACATTCTCAAACCAAAGAGAACGAACCTGGGAAAACGTGAGTTTCTTTTCTTGCTTTAAAGTGTGTGGAGCTGATTTGATTCACTTTGTTTCACCTGTTTTAATTAGAATGACAAAATGATCAATTTTGCAAATCGGTTGCTTTAAGAAAACAAGAAAAATAAGTTTTTCCTCAGTTGAAGAAAATAAAGTAAAATAAATATCAGTACTAAGAGTGCAAGAAACTTTTATGTTTCACCGCAAAATCTGAATTTTTTATTCATTTATCTAATAATATTCTCTTTATTCTTTCAGAGGTGGAATAGAGATATGGACAAACTTATCTCCACCAGCTGCTCCATGCTTGAAATGGTACACAACATGGACAATCACAGCAAAAAGGACGACGAGGATCTGAGTAATTATTTGGATCTGGATTTTATTCTTTCCAACACAACTTGCTCAGACAACACGGCGGAATATGTTGGCACAATTGACCCCAACATGTACACGACAGGAAACTCGGTGCCATCCTACCCAGCAGACGACCACCGCTCCCCACCGCCTCCATACGGCGCCAGCCTTATGACAGAGTTGCTCCGCTCGGAAGGAACCAACAACTTTGGCATTACGCGCAACCACGGCGTTCAGGGGAGATTTTATGTCAACTCTGTGCCTTTTCCCCGCCCGGACAACATTAAAGTGGAGCCACCCATGGACAGTTACGGACCCGTTCTGGGGATGGTTCCTCAGAGCTGCAGCAAAATCAAGCAAGAAGGGAACGTTTCGTGCATGATGTCCTTCGAACAGCCCCGAGTGGCCATCTCTCCCCGGGCAGCCAGCAACATGACACCGCCTCTAAGCCCCGATGACCAGGGAGCTTCGGACTGCCAGACACAGCTGTGCCAGCCCATGAACTTTCAACAGAAATATCACGCTTCGGCTGCTTTCCCGCACCACCCTCAGGCTCCCCACATGCAGATGCCCTATCACGCTCCCCACACTGCCTTTGGCATGTATGATGAAAGTCTTAGCCTGCAGCCGGGCGCACAGAGGGTGATGCTCACACCGCCTTCATCTCCTCTCGAGCTTCTGGAGACCAAACCCAAGAGAGGACGGCGCACATGGCCACGGAAGCGCACGGCGACGCACACATGCACCTTTGCTGGCTGCGGAAAAACGTACACCAAGAGCTCACACTTGAAGGCACATCTCAGAACTCACACCGGTAAGTTTGAGATCACATCCATCCATGATAAATAAGATCATTTATGTGCGTAATTTAACCCAGGGAAGCACACTGATATCCACACTCTGCCTTTTAAGCACAAGCTAAGTATTTCCCACTTTTCTGTCCGTGTAGGTGAGAAGCCATACCACTGCAGCTGGGAAGGTTGCGGATGGAAATTCGCCCGCTCCGACGAGCTGACCCGTCATTTCCGCAAACACACCGGACACAGGCCCTTCCAGTGCCACCTGTGTGAGCGCGCCTTCTCCAGGTCTGACCACCTGGCACTTCACATGAAGAGACACATGTGAAGAAGCCCACATGAGAACTTGGGGTTCATGGGTGGTTGTGTTATCTTTTATAGTGATTGAACTGAGGTATTTTTTATTTAAATTGTGTACCACATGACCAAAGTTTTTTTTATATAATATTGAATTTAAAAAGTTTTAGTGTTATTATGTTATTATTTTTAATAACGTAGCTGGTACTACTTTGGTTCTCTAAAAGCTTTAGAAAAGCTTTGCTTGCTTTAGAGCAGGCAGACCAAGAAGGGGCTGGCCCTGTATATACTACTCTTCTTTGACAGAACTGGAATGCAGTGTTTGACACAAGTGCCTTTCTATCACCGTGCTACTGTAAAACTCTTCGTGACAGAATGACATGGCCACAAAATAGTTTGTCCTTTTTAACAGGAGTAAAATGCACATACAGTTGCCAAACATGTGCAAAGACAATGTTTTGTTTAAACTGCCTCAATGTCTGGGTGGCCTAAAAATGCTTTATTTTATTGTTTTTCCCTCTTGTGCTTGTCTCTTCTGGTGTGAAACTTTTGGATCCAACCCCTCTGTACACTATCAGGGCTTGATGTCCTGTGCATTATTTTTTACTTAAATTTATATAAATATGTACATGGATTTTATAATGTAAAACGTGTATTTATTGTAAATATTAAAAACAATGACATTGAACAGTTGACTGAGGAACATCTTTTCATGACTGCTTAGTCATTCTGGATACATCTTGTTCACACATTTAGCCTTATAAACCACATCTGAGAACAGTTGTCGTACTGTGCCCACAACCCAGCTAAGTAGCTGCATCGGACCTGCAGACCATCAGATCGGTTACATTAAATAGGTTATACATGTCGGCATTGTATATCCACTTCAATTTTAAAACATGAGCACTTGATTTCCACCGTGATGTTTTGCAGCTGCAAGACAGAAAAGGGCAGCCGCTTGTGGGCTTAGCCTATAAATACAAACACTCCATTTCCATAATTACAGAGTGAGCCAGGAGCCGTCTGGACAGAGGGGCACAGCAAACCCTCATCAGGGAGCCCTTAGACTCCCTTTCTGATGGGTAGAAATTATAGTAGGACATCAAAGGACCTTAATACTACAATTATACAGAGTCGCTGTGCACTAGTTTCAAAGTATCAGCGTGTGCGTATTACGTCTCTATGGTGTCAGCGAGCATTTGTTTCACCCACACCAGTGGTGGATGTATGAATACCAGATGGGATCGTTTAACAAGTAGATAGTCAACAGTTTTCTTCAGATATGTGGTAGATGTTAAAACATTTCTCCTTATACGTGTTATGACCATTTAAAAACTTGAGACAACACCGTTTATCACTTGTGGTGTCGCCCTGATCCACGGTTATATTGGTTCTCAATTCATCCATAACTATAAAAAGCACATGCAGAATGTGGCTTAAATGTGTCATGTTGTTGCTAGAATTTCTCATTCAAAAGAGGAAGTACCCACCGGGTCAAAAATATCTGCATTGGAACATGCAAATTTTATCACTCTCATTTCACTTTTTTTGTTCCAATATCGATGCATAAGTTCAAGATATATAAACAATCCTTCTTACATTCACTCTAGCATAACTCTTAACTCTATTTACAAGAAATAGATTTAGAAAGAAGCAAATAACACCTAAAAATAGGCTTAATGAAACTCACTGTGACACTGCTGTTCACTTAATACATAGAACTTCTGTTTATCACTGATATATTCATTTTGCAATCAGTTATTCATAACTTTGAAATATAACTGACCCTTATTTTGTGTTGTTGTTACCATATTTTAATTAAAAAAACTACCATGTTCAGGTAACATTAGAAATCACTTTAATTCAATTAAAGGTTGTTACAGTTTCAAGCCACTTAAATTTCATATTTTTTTCAAATCACATACATACTGTGCAATATTACATGTTACAATGTTGATATGTTGATAAATAAGGCGCCGTCACTCTGCACATGTCCAGTACGTTCTGGAATATACAGTGCATACATTATGTGCCAAATAAACCTGATTAGTGTTATATAATTACAAGGAAGTAATGTTGCAAGGCCTGTATACAAATGCCCTCCAACTAGATCAGAAATGTATGAAGAAACTTAAAAACACATCCAGAAACAAAGATCAAATTATTGATTCGAGATAAAAGCAGAATGCTGGAAGCATTATAACTGTACATCACAAGTAGTGTGAAGACAACAAAATGAATGAAGCTTAATGTAACAGCACCAGCATAAACAATGTAGTTTTACACATTTTCCATTTCGTAGAGGCGTTTAGTTGTATGGGAGTGCAAGTTGTTGGGAGTTACAACAAGGCAACCAATGATAAACCATCAGACATACACAGGCTGCTGATTTTAGTGGATTGTGCAACAGCGCTCCAGGTGGACTGAACTTTGTTCATATTACAGGAAGACATCAGTGATCACTGTGAGCATCTTAATTGTCGTAAATACAGGGAAATGATAACATTGAGCCAAATCAAATTTAACCAAAAGCTACGTTTTGACTAAAAATGCTTATCAAGTCTTTTTTATGTGACACACAGATGCCTCTTGAGGGGTTTGATTATAATAGCGACTACCTTCAATCTCTTCACTTAAAAGTCATAAATAGTAGAGATGCAATAATACATTTCAGAAACACTTGTAACATCAAAAATAAAAATCTAAATCATGCCACTTCCATGCTAATCCCTAAATTCCTGTCCTTTAAGACATTTTTTTAAAGACTTCTCTGTGCTACAGATTCTACATAAAAATCACCATTTATCAATATTTACAGTAGGTGAAGCGCTTTCTTTAAAAAGAAAGTTGACAAAGTCAATCACAGCCTAATAGGATAGTTAGCGTGTATGGTTTGACTTTCTATACAAATGTTTCAGGAAAACTGTTAATACAGTGCATTTTACAAAGTCCTTCATACAACCAAAACAATCAAATCATTTTAAAAGGTTGTTTTTGCAACAAACAGGTTTTTGGATAAGGCAGGATGATTACCCATAACAAGATAGAGAGCTAGATATAGGTTGTAGTCAAGAACTATGCTGGTTTGGGTTGTGTTAAATCGCTATGTTCTTGCAGAATGAAGTCAGGCTTAAATCGAGTGGCTTCTTATTGTCCCTGATTATAGTTGCCATGTAGTAAGGGAGCAATGAACCTTAACTGGTTGCTAAATGTGGAGTCATTTGACATGAGTCCAGTCATGGTTGGAAAACACTGGTCTCTTACACAAATTGGTAACAAGGGCTGCTAGTCACGTTGGGCCAGTGTTGTTGCTGCTGTCATGAGCCTGCGGACTGTAAGGCAGAAGGAAGAGGACTAAAGGTTGTGGTAGGGCATGCCTGGTCAGGCACTGGGCATGTCAGCCTTGCTCAAAGCGATGGCGAACTCCAGGTCCTGCTGTTCCTGAAGCCGCAACTTCCTCAGCCTCTCCTGCTCCTCACGCTCGCTCTCCCACTTGGCCCACTCCAGCTGCTGTCTCTCACTTCCAAACTAGGGTGGGAAAACAAACATTAGATAAATAAAAACACACGGGTGCAGACGAAAATGTCAACACACAAAGAGACAACTTGCCGGACATAAGCTGATGTAAAATAAACAGATGCAAATTTGAAATCAAGCATTTCTAATTAGGCAACAGGTAACAAACTACATATATACATAACAGCAGTAATTTGAGAAACTAAAAACAAAAAATATAGACGTTTAGATTAAACATGGATGTCACAAAAAACCCAAGAAAGCAGCACTAAAAGCTTCAAAAATGTATCTTTAACAATACATAGTAGGAAAATAATGGCACTGTTTGCAATTTTCTGGTTTTCTGTATAAATTGTATGGCTGTCCTGAATACAACTTTTCTGGGCTCCTGAGTTTCGTTTGTACATGTGTTGTAGCGCATAGCATGTTCATAATCAGTGTGGCCACTATACCATATTCACACATTATTACGGTGAACTAGAGGCGTGACATTTGCTGCGGTGAGTAAGAGGCATGTCAGGCAACTGAGCTGAGATATATATATATATATATATATATATATATATATATATATGTAAAGAAACAAAAAATTTAATCATAATTGAAAACTGAATATATATCCAGTGATCCAATACCTGACCATCCAAACATTTGGGACCAGCCCTAATAATTTGGTCATAAAATGAAATCAGATCTTCACCAAAATCTATCAACAAAAACAATATAACAGCTCTGTTGACGTAATTTGACAGTATTTATGTCTCTGAAGTCATTCAGTAGTAGATTTACTTGTCATTGTCCAACCGTCGTTGTGGAGGGGAAAATGAATTCAATGTTTATCAAAGTATCCTATAGGATGATGTCAGGGTGGTTGTCTGCAGGCTCAGATGCAGGAAGCAAATGTCAGCTATTAAAACACTGTTGCCATTACTTTTCCCACTGTCACTCTGTATGTTTAATGGGTGTGTTAAATAAAGACATGAAATATCACAACAGTTTGATTGTTATCAGCTCAGAAATATTTTGTTCTTGTGATAATTTACGCAGAAAACCAAAAAATATATGTGACTGTATTTCCCATAGATTCATATCAATGTGATTGAGAATATTATTGAAAATAATTGTGCTCATGAATTACTGTAGTCAGATTACACATTGTGGATTGTTTTTTAACATGCAAACTATTGACCACCACACTTTCATAAAGTCTTACCTTGACATGCTCAGATCCTGGTAAAAAAGATTACAATAAAGAGCTCGATAAAAATAAACAAAAACACACACATACTGAAAAAAAAACACATTCTAATCCCTTTGACAAGTATCATGCTGCTGTGAGGGATAAAGTAAATGAATGTCTTGTCAAATGGTACAAACCAGACACCACAAGCTGCCATGCGTTATTTCTCCACTTATCAGCTGAGCTGTTATTCAGGTTATATTATGATGGCAAAGAAGCAAAAGACAAAGAAGAACAAAGAGGCAGATTTACTCCTCTTCGACCCCATATCATGCTCTTACAGCAAATGAGCCCTTGACTTACTTTAAAACTCATAAAATGCTGCACGATTGCAATCTGACCAGGTAGGTTCACTACCACACTGACTGAAAGTGTATAAATCCTCACTTCCTGTCAAAGGCTGAAGCTAGAGACCACAGCGAGCATGCAAGTCCCTTTACCAGGCTGACGAAGGTAACAGTCAACTAGACAGACGTAAGTACTGGAGCTGTCCAAATTAGTCATGCAACTAATTTAAGCTCTTAAATAGTCTCTCAGTTGTTAGTCAACAGCCAGTAAACCCGACAGTCCTGTGATCGATTTCTAAAGTCACTGTGGGCGGGAGAAAAAACAGGCCCAGTAACAGAGAGCTGACACCTCTGAGCCTTCAGCCCTACTGAAGAGCGAGATCATGAGATCAGAAGCTCATGCAGGCAAAAATATTTGACTTGATGGGAAACTGTAAGCAGACTACACTTACAGAGCCAAAATCTGCAAAACCCACAGGACAGTCTTTCGAAGTTTTACTCGCAACAAAACAGTCTCTACTGTGTTCTGTGGCGCAAATGTTCTGGAATGGCTGTGATGCGCCCAAACTTAGCAGACCTACTGGAGAAGGAAGAAATTCACATAACCAAGAAATCATGTAAATAAAAAGGCTAACAACCATTAGCATCTTGGGAAAGTAGCCTAACACTTTACAAGCTTATGTCTTGAAATGTTGCTGAATTTTCACAGGAAGCCAACATTTTTAAGCTCAGAGTAGTCACCCAGGGGTGATATTGGTTTAAAAAAAAGGTGTTAACCACATTTTTTGAGTAAAGCTCACTGAAGCATTGAAGCTTGACAAACTCACTGTGTTGCTTTTTTGGAACGTAATTGTAAAAGAGAGACCCGCCCTTGTATACAGTAAGCTCTGAAGACATTTCCTTTATTGACAGTATGATTATTATTGATACTTAGCCACACTGTTCATCTCTCAAATTTACACCAATACTTCATACACTACTTATAAATTAAAGCACAGCAAGAACACAGAGGGCTCCATTTTCTAAACTAGAAGAACAGTTACAATTCCAGCTTTGTCTAATTATTGCCCATTTAAAAAACAATGCCTATGTTGTAGGCAGCAGACTGAAAAGTTGCTGCAACACACTTGCAGGCAAACAGCTAAAGAAGCTGACACCTTCTTACTGGATCAAAACTAGTTGTGCAATTGTCCCTGTGATGCAGACATTCAGAGCAGCCTGTAAGTATGAAAGTGGGCTTCTCACTTCCCCATCACTTATCAGGCACATGTTTGGAGGCAGCTCATTGGCTAACAGTGGATACTCATCTCTACCCCTCTCTGTGTGGTAAAGCAAAGCGGAACACCAACTTTCTCACGCTGCGGCTTCTGCTGAAAGAATAAGTACAAGGTAACAGCGGAAGGGCATGTACTGGGCATGGCCTGTGGGTAGTGTGTCACTTCACATGCACACACACAAAAACAACCAAGATGTATATGGTGCTAAGGGCAGCTAAATGATTGAGAAGAGGTTCTTAATCTTGTCACATTGTTAAACAACTTAACCTAACACAGAGCTGGCCTCAGTTATAGACTAAATAATTAATGCCACTATAAAAATAGGATAACTTTAGCTTGTAAGCCAATACTATTGTCATATCTCTGCCCCCAGCTTTCCTGTTACAGCTTCAAAAGAAGAAATTACTTCCTCTGCCTCTTCACACCTTAATAGGGGAGTCATTCTTTTATGGGCACAAACGTAGGGCAACAGTTTATCATAAATGAATGTTGCTGCCATTATATTTTTGAAATTCAACCATTACACATAGTGAAAGGGTAAATAAAAGGTGTACTGAGAACTCTAGTACAATAAATAATTTACATTGGTTTAAACAAACATTACATTTTATTTGCAAACATCACTGAACTGAACCATGTCAAGTTAAGCAGCAATCACACACACACACACACACACACACACACGTTATGTATGTACATACATGAAATCAGAGCTTACCATAAGGAGGTGCAGGCCGGTTAGGCACATTTTTCTTTAATGGGAGCACAGGGTTGTCCGACTTCTGTTCAAATAACAGAAAGAAAACAAAAAAAAAAATGTACTCAAAGATCACAGAAAATGATGACTCTAACAGAAATGTCAGCAAAAATATAAAACCTCTGGCCTCAGACCAGAGAAGCTGTTTTAATAAATGTGAGAAATTGGAAGAAAAATAAGAAATCACTCATGATGATAGTAAAATTAACAACACAGCTTTCTACAGCTTAAGTGGAAAAGGATGTTTTATGGGATAACTGATTCATAGCTCTAAGAGTCCCAGGAGCTTACCTTTGACATCTGACTAAAGTCAGCAAATCCACCTCCCTTGCTTGCAAAAGAGTTGCTTCCAAAGGGGTCCACTGTCCCGAACACATCTGTGACAAAAGTACATTGAAAAGCATTTGGAACATTTGAATATGTTTTTGGAAAGAGTCAGGAACTATAATGAAGTTCAGTCCCAAACCACACGTTCAAAATTATTTCTGCATCTCGCTTATTCTGAAAAGGCCTGCATGCTATTTTCAGAAGAGGGAATGTGGCACGACCATTTAATTTTCCACGACATTTCACGAAAACCTGGAAAGCAGAGGTTTTGTTTAACCTGACGCTTGCATCTGATCAGCTAATTAAAGGCGTCAGTTGGCGCACTGTTAACCAGAACTGTGCCCGGGTTGTTTTGAAGCTCAGTGGTATGCCGCTTTTCATGAAAAAAAGCCAAACTGCAGATGGTTACAGTGAAAAAACAAAACATTGTAACAGAATATGTTTGTTGTGATTCTGCAACCACAAGAGACCCCATTCATGTCAAGTACACAAGGTTTTCCTTTACGCACAGTAACTCAGCTCAAGTCTACAGTTGCCTCTGTGTTCTTCTGAATGTGTGCAGCAGAGCAGAGCTTTGGCCTGCAGCAGCCACCAGCTTTAAACAACGGCCATACTGAATGAGCCAGAGCAGTTCAATAGCAGCAGATATGAAGACATGACAGAGGCAGCACTGAACTGGTTAAATGACTGGCAGTGTATTCTATTAGAGTAGAACCACCAGTCATAGAGTTTCTGTTATGTTTGGCTCCCGCAAGCCTCCTGTTTTTCCAGGGTAGGGGGAGTATTTTTAGTTGGCCATGAGTTAAATGCGTAGGTACTTGGCTAAAAATAGCTCTGAACCACAGGAAAAATTGAAGCCACAGTTAGTAAAAAATTGTTTGCCCTTAATGCCCCCCAAACACAAAATCTAAATCTAACATGTCACCTAGAATGGCAAAGAATGACTCTTTGAGATGAGTTTCACAACTAGAACATTCTGTCACGTTCAGTCACATTCTGGGAAATCTGCACAGAAAAATATTCAGTACTGGGATGACCATTTAATTGTGCGTTTATTTGACAAAGCGACATGAGGAAAAGTCAACAGCACAGGACCACATCTTTTTTTAAAAACATGTATGTACTACAAATAGACTCAATGGAGTAGTAAATAGGTTGAATAGAATATGAAGTACTACTACTGCACAGATAAATGTAAGACTCAGATGCGTCTGAGGAGCAAGGTACCTGAATCCTTTAATTTCGAGGTGTTTGATGCAAAGGGGTCACCAGAGCCGAAGACTGGCTGAGAAAAGAAAGAAGCAAAGTACAAGTACAGGAAATTAACTACTTCAATTAACTTTTCCAGTTAATTATCATGATGAAGACACGTCAGAACTGCTACAGACAGCTACGGCAAGTCATTTAACCCAGAAAGAAAATCTCATTTTTAAACCTTCGACAGTAGTCTCTCAAAGTCATAATGCATTCAAAAGAACCATGAGAAGTCGTTAAAATGAGCATCACTTCAGTGATAAAAAGGAGTTTGATACCTTAGCTGGAGGTGTTGGTTTTCTACCGAAAGGATCTGAGGATCCAAATATATCTGACTTGTCTGAACTCTTAAAGAAATCTTCAGAAGAGATGCCTTTAAAGGGATCACTTTCTTTGAAAGGGTCTCCTCCAAATGGGTCTAGAAAAAAAACCAACATAGATTTATGAAAATGTTTGTTTAATTTTTTTAACTCAAAAAGTTTAACAAATAATTAAATTTATTGTATGTAATGTATTAAATGGAAATACTTATTGATAGGGGCACTAACACTGCGGCAGGTGATTAGCAGATCAGCAGCATCAGATGGCTGAGCAAACAGTCTTAATTCATACAGAAGTACAGCAGCAAATAAAACAAATTTAGACCTTTGAGAAGGTCGGACTTGAAGGGGTCTTCTCTCTGGAAGGGGTCTGGAGGAGGCTCCTTAGCACCGCTGTTGTTGAACTTGGCTATTCTTGACTTGAAAGAATCACCCTAAGAAATGGACGCACAAAATATGTAAATAATAAATGTAGCAAGAATAAAGTCTTGACGATGAAAGAGCAAAAAAGTGACTTGCAGAAAAACACAATGAGACAACAACAAAATGAGCATGTGCACTTTAAAAACAGACTCAAAACAAAGGGAACAAACACAGAAGTCTATATTTGTGTCTTACATATGACCTATGGTCCTTTCGATCGAAAGTACATTTGAATTATAGGTACAAAAAACTTCAAGAACTACAAAACAAGTTTCAGGAGCATATTTGGTTTCACAGGTAAATTGGGAGGAGGTGACATAAAAAGTGCTGCTGTCTATTTCTCCACTATCCCAGGAAACTAAATTAGAACCAGGTTTTTCAGGCAGTACAGGTTCAGAAGATCAGGCAAAGGTTCCGCATTAGAAAAGAAGATATATTCAACGGCTACTCACTGCACTTCTGAAACCTCCGTTCTCCTTCTCAGTGAACCCTTCACTCAAGTCTGGCAGGTTGCTGAAGTTTCCCCCATTAATGTCATTCAAAGCACTGTTGTACTGCTCAATGGTCTTTGTCACCTCTTTTTGGCTGTCCTGGATCAGTGACAATTTACTGCGAGCCTACAAACACATAAGAAAACATTTATTACATATCTGATTCCATTAAAATATATTAAATTATTTATTTCATTCAGAGAATTTTCACAGCACAAATGTAATAATTTGTACACCATTTTGTGAATTAAGATGATTAAGAAAGTTTTTGTGTGCTTTAAATCATGTTAAATACTAATAAATATGCTACTTACACTTAAAAGTGAGTAAGTGAGTAAGTATCAATTGAACAGACTGTACACGAATACACAAACCTTTTTAGTCAGTATTATGATTAGATATCCTGAGATTAATTTTAATTGTAATACATTTTTCTAATCTCACAATCTCTTTTGCCACGCGATACTACGTCAAGCAGGCAGCTCAATGGATAAACGTGAAAAAACAGAGTTATGCAACCTGATCTCTGATTGTCTTCACTGACCTGGTTGATCTCTTCCTGGGTGGTTTTGAGCGACTTAATGATACTGTCTAATTGGACACGAGCGGAGAGCAGGCTCTGCTCCAGATGGGCTTCCTCCTCTTGCAGTCGGCTCAGGTTCGCCTTAGTGTGGCTCAGTTCATCTTCCTGGCTCCGGAGGTCAGTCTCCTTAGAGCTGATCTGGCTCTGCAGGGACGTTATCTGTATGTCGGATGGTCCGAAGACAAAGAAAGGTTTTACATTTGTGGGGGTCGTAAACTGTGTGACACATGTATCTTTAGCCATTTAAAATAATAGCTTAAAATCAGATTCACGTTAACTTGTTGATACGGATCAAAACAGAAATATTTTTGGACTGGTTCACAGTAAGATGCTAGAAAAAGGTCCACATTATAATCACTTTTACACAATTAATTGGCCACAAATGAATCAGCAGTGGTTCACTTCCTAACGTAAATGTAATTTCTATATAGTATTTGAACTTTTCTGTGTTTTTGTGTGTGTGACTGATATTAAAATAATAATCTGCAGCACTTTTCTGCAAACAAACTCTAGTGAGCTTACCGTTTGTTTGACATCTGATATGTGGTATTATCTCACTCCAAAAACACCAATGTGTTATCTGCATAGTACTAAGATATCACCACAATAAGATAAAACCTGAATGCTTACCACGTCACCAGTGGCACAAGACAATTATTTGCATGGTATTTTGATAAATCTAACCATCTGAGACTCTTCCTGGCACTTCTGCTTGACGTCGTTGAGCATTCCCTCCAGCTTGGAACGCTGCTGGTCCATCTCCTCCAGACGTTCCTGGGCATCCTGCTTCTGGGACTCTAGATCCTTTAGACTGCTGCTTTCCCTGTCCAGGTCATTCTGCATGTCCTGAGGGTGCAACAAGCACACACAGCTGTTTGCAGGGTAAAGCTACACAGCATCATCTTTATTCAGTTAAGAACTCTTCCAGTTCAGCTCCATATTGTGCCATTTGGGATGAGATTTGTCACATGTAAACACCTATTTCTACCAATAATTTTATGTTATTTCTAAATGGACAGAAATAGAAATGCAATTATATTTTTACCACAAATGGATGCTTTGTAGATTATTCCTCTATAGTCTTACCTGAACGTCGCTGTTTTGTTGTCTGATGACGTCCTCGTTTATCCTGATTTCCTGCTCCAGGATGAATTTTTCTCTTTAGGTGAAGTACATAAAAAAAGAGTGAGAGGAGTAATTAACAAATATAACATATTACATAAAACAACCTGTCAAAAAGATGGGGTATCTGTTAATTAGATTACTGAAGCATTCTTTCTATGGCTTTTGTGACATTATGCAGGCTTGATACACTAAAATAAATCATATGCAACCTGTTAATTTGAAATACTGTCAAAAAGGCGAGGTCTAGAGACTGTGTTACAATACATAACCTAAACAAAGTACTAGCAAGGTGTCATAATCTCTTCTAGAATAAAATAAATAAATGAACCAATTTTACATTAGAAATCTATAACTAATAATTTAAACCCGCTTTGATCTCAAGTCTCAGCATTACTTCACATCAGCCTCCCCTTCTGTACTAGGAAGTGAAACAAAGCCATCCTCCTGCTACTCAGGGTGCAGGGGCTCACCTCTGCAGCTGAGCTATTTCCTGGCTGAGGTCATCCAGCTCTTTGATGCCTGTCAGCTCTACCGACCCTGTGGAGCTGGTGCTGTCCTGAGGCGAGAGACATTGAGATAGATGAGTGAGAGAAAAGGACAGTTGGGTAAGAAAATACGATGGAAGACATGAGGGTGACAGAAGGTGAGAACAGAGACGACAAGAATGACAATGGTAGGCAGGACAGGGAAAGGAATGAAACAGACATGAGGGAAAATGTTCTAAAGGGGGAAGAGGAACAAAAGGGAGGGAGAAGGAGAGCAACAGGGACATGAGTGGTACGCGGGGAGATAGGAGCTCCCCACTGATATGTCTAGCAAAACAAAAGACACAGGAAGGAAATACAAACGCCTTGCACAGCTAGGGAGAGAGCAAGAAAATCAGACAATGCATGCATGAGACGTGATGCACATGGACAGGACAATACAGCTGCAATATAACTCAGCGTTGAACACAAATTGATGAGTCTCAATAGAAGCGAGCAATCTATGGACTGG
This sequence comes from Ctenopoma multispine, assembly GCA_034779795.1. Classification (NCBI taxonomy): domain Eukaryota; kingdom Metazoa; phylum Chordata; class Actinopteri; order Anabantiformes; family Anabantidae; genus Ctenopoma; species Ctenopoma multispine. The sequence goes on along the minus strand of JAUYWH010000009.1, from coordinate 15,403,052 downwards.
TCCATAGATAGATGTGTACATGAATATTTGTCATAAGACTGCTTTGTAAGAGTAACAAATCAACACAGTTGTACATCTGTGAAGATTCTCAGTCATCCAGGTCATGGTCATCCCAAAAAAAGTAATGGAATGGAGGACGAAACGTCGTCATCAAGTCCAGCTGCTACTGAGTAACTTTTTTGGCATCTCATTTGTACACGTTTTTTTGGAAAATCTTTGGCTTAACATATTTCACTGTGTTATTCATGGTATTAATTTGCTAATAAAAAATACAAAAGAGCAGGCGTTCTTTGATGTGATGGTGTAGTTACCTTTTCAAAGTTTGAACCCACAAGCTTACCCAACATCCAAATCCATAACAGAGAAAAACCCAATAAACCTGTTTAAGAATTTAAATAAATACTTTTACCAAAAAAAGCTAGAAACTCTACACTGTTTTAAATTTAAACACCTCCTGTAAAAACTGAAACGTGCCTTTCCAAACACACTGTGACTTATAAACTATTCTAGTTTCTTTCTTTTTTTTTTACATCTTTAATCATTGATTGGTCAAACTTAATCACACCACTCATGATTATTCTATATTTGTAGATAGCTAGTAAGGTAAATGACACTTCTTGTTTTACTAGAGATACAGTCATCAGTAACTATAAATGGATTTTCTTTTAGTTGCTGTAATGGACCATTGCTAATAAAACAACAACAGATGTCAGCATTGGTCTTAAACTTGACTCAAGTTTAGAAAAGACACATTTGTAGAAAATCCAAGGTAAAACATGTATGTTGCAAATCTTAAATAAGACTGAATACATTCTGATTTGCTTGCTGTGTGTAAAATAAATTGGGAAACTAATACATAATTAAGGAAATGTGATCCTATTTTACACCTAGTGCTTCAGATAGAGACAGAATATGACAGAACAAAAGCGCCATCTTGTGACACAAAGCTCAACTACTCACTCTCCGCATATTAGATAGTGCAGCAAGGTCAGGTCTCACAGAAGAAATAAGCCCCATGTAGTTCTGGTATATAAGACAGAAAAGAGCTCAAAAAAGCAAAAGCAGAACAAGTTTTGCAAGGCTGAAAAGTCAGACAGTAGATGTATTTAAAATACATACAGTAACAGAGAAACATAAAATCTCAAAAAAAAGGTACAGATTTAAGTGAAACATTTCAGTAAAAAGAGCTGCTGACAGATGAAGCAGTGGTTGCAGTGGGCTAACATCAAAACTCACATTCACTGATGTTGCACTCCTTTCTGAGGGGGGGATCATGTCTGGAGTGAGAGTGGATGGAGGGTCTACGCCTTTAGTGACCTTCTGCTGGATTAGATACATGGCCAGAGAGAACTGTTCCCTGTTCAGCTTACCCATCTGTTTAGTGTCAGCTAATCCCCTGCAAACAGAGAGAGAAAGTTTCATTCAAAAAAATAGTATACTGGAGCACACTGTTCACCAAATGGTTACAACACACACTAGAAAACCAGTTTGAATGCAGCTGGGGACCTTTTTTGCATGTCTTACCTATGTATCTCTGTCTATATCTTTGCAAAGTACATTGTAATAAACAAAATACAAAGAAAATAAAAAAATCATATCAAGTATGCTGTGACATGTGTACCTGACAAAATGTAATGATTCAAACTGTCCACAAGATGGTGGTACAGTGCTAAAACTGGTATGATCAGCTTTAGAATATGGATGATTGAGTAATTTTCAACTATGCAGGTATGATTAAAAGCTATAGTAAGATTTATTCCATAGAGCAATAACTACATGTGTAAAGAGTCCAAACACTGAATTTTGTTTTCCCATGTTTAAGTCCAGACTAAAAAATGTGGCATGTTATTAGTTTTAGAGAGCTGAACCAAATGGGGGTGATAATTTAGGCTACGGTGCTCTTGTCTATGTCTTTGTATTGCTGTAAAACATATGGTTTATCTTCAGTTGGCATTGTGAAAGCACTAAAATGCTATTCAAACTTTAGAAAATCAAATTAAGAAACATTTGACAACACATACATATACAGTGTATTATTTGAGATGTTGACTCACCATATCTGTGCCAGCATTGTCTGGGAGAGACTGGACTGCATGAAGATCTCTATGACTTCAGTGCCACTAATGAGACCGTCATTGTCTGTATCCGTTTGCTTGAAAATTTCATCATATCTCTCCCTGTCAGCCAACGGTACCACCCAGTTCACCACTGGCTAGAATAAATAAAAAGACAACATTTATGTGACCTGAAATTAGATACACCAGGGTTTTCAAATAATGAGTAGAGTTTGTATAATGTACAATTAATTAACTGTATTTGGTGCCAAATGAGAAAAAGAAGTAAACTCTTGCAAAATGTTTCCATGAATCCTGCCCTAGATGAGAAACGCTTAACACTAGTTTATTCATCAAGAGTTTACCTCGGACATCATGGTTTGTCACTGACCTATCATATACATTCAACATTTTAGTGCATAAATATACTGTTTTATTTCTGTCAAAAATAATGTATAAGGACTTAATCTTGTTTCTGTTGTCTTACAAGGAAACCTGCTCCTCCCTAAATCACAGATTAAATTTTCCTGAAGCTTTAACAGCACAGAAAGAGAAACACACTGGCAAGTACACAATGCTTAAAACAATGAGGCAAAACAAGTCCACCCATTAGCAAAAGAAAAGAATCCATACAGGACAAGCTGGTTTCTTTAAAATGCCATGCTCTGCCCTTGTCACACTAACTATCTAACCTAACTATGGAAGGAGAAGCAAGGAAAACAATATGTTAATTCTTCCAAGAGGACTGGGTGCTTTTTGCAGTTTTTTTTAATCTTTCATCTCTTTCTTACACACCTTTATAGGTAATCAGCAGGGGGTAGGACAGAGAAAGCTGGAAAACAAGCCCTGACTGAGAGCAGCCTGCAACCTTTTCTTAACAAATCAGTAAGACAGCGCTGAGAAACTACTTAAGATGTTGGAAATAACATTCTGTGAGTTTTGTCCCTCATGAAGGAAACAGAATTTGTAAATAAACAGCTAACAAAATCAGTTACAGCACTTTCTTAAATAATGTATACTTTTAATATAGAGAACAGGGATGTATGTAAAAATATTATTTCCTAAAGAAATTGTCTAATTATTCCGAGCAACTTATATTTAAAATCTAACCTAGATTTGTTTGATGTAATGCAGAACAATAGATGACAGTATTTGTATGTGATATTTGGTCATATTCCAATTTAGGAAACGTGTTCCTAACAATACTGTGATATTAATTTTAACCACAACACCTAGTCCTAGGATAAAACACTAAAACTCTCAAATAAAAATCAATGTCATGATTCAGTGATAACATTTACATCTACAGCTCAAGAGAAACAGTTGAGGAAACCTACCGGGGAGCTGGATTTAAAGGAGTGTTTTGGAGAAAGGTTGACAGTACTGGGAGCGAGGGGAGAAGCACTGCTCAGGAGAGGAGGGCTTCTCACTGTGTCTTTGAGAGGAGCCAGGCCAGGACTAAGCCCAGACAGAACAGGCAGCACAGCCACAGCACCTGGTAGTGCACCTGCAGACTTCTTTCTTTTAGACGGGGGAATGAGTGAAGCGGGTAAGCTATTTGGAACAGGTTCCATCTCCATGGCTCGATACACAAGATGCATGACCTAGAAAACAGGGAAATTTAATCATTTATTTGTTTGTTTTGGCAGAAACAGGGTCTAATTTATTGAAACTCATTTTTAATTCAATAAACATGTATTCTGAAGTAGAAAACAACTATCTTACCACAATGAATTCATCTTTGTCTAAGTGTCCATCTTTGTCTACATCACTTAGGTCCCAAATCTACAGAAACATTCATGATTTCATGAAATGCCAAATGGAACATACTTTAGTTATTGTAATTTTTTTACACTACAATATCAGAACAGGCTGTTCAACAGTGATGAACACGTGATACATTGGCTCTAGTTTGTTTTATTACCTTTCCTAAAACATCCAGAGGCAGCTTAGAGTTGATCAAAACTGGCCTGACTTTATCACCAGAGAGGAGACCATTCACAGGAGACAGACTCTCAAAAATACCTTCAAACTTCCCCTTTTCATCAGGCTGAGAAAGAAATACAAATTTAGGTGCTAAGCTTGATTTTCTCACATTACGAAGAATATTCATAAAAATGCAATCAGCCCACCCTTATTGTCCATTGTGAGTCAGGTGCCATCATTGAAACACTTGGGCTGTTAGTGTCTTTCTGTAAAAAAATTTATGATAATGAAATACAAAGTGACATAGCAAACCAACATATTAACAATTGCATGAAAATGGGGGAATTAATTTTCTTTATGTCTCTACGTCTGAGACATTCAACGTTCATTAATTTATCTCTTGAATGCGTGTTCCCTGTCACATCACTAGACATTCCAACAGTTTCAACACTTACAAATTTGGGTGCAGCTAGGTTTTGGTTAAGGTTGTTAAGGCCGATATCATTTCCACCCTGTGCTGAAGCCACCAGTCTCAAAGCTACAAAGAAGCCCTACAAAAGGAGAAGAAAGCAAAGGCATCCGGTGTTTTATGCACACATCAGCATCACTTTTCACAGGAAATTTGCAGAGGAGTTAACGGTTACCCGCTTATCCAAATATCCCTTTCTTTCTGAATCTGCCAAATCCCAAATCTGAAGAGAAAATGAACAGAAACACTTTAAATGCTATTGACTGGATAGATGAATAGGTTTTGTGTATACATAGGAGTGTCTTTGAAACTCACCTTCCCCAGTGTACTATCTGACAGCCCTGACTTTTTAAGGAACTGAGCTGCATCGCCAGCTGATATTCTGCCTGTGTTCCCTGGATCCAACTACAAAGAATCAATAACAAAACACTAAGTGGATCCAACTGACATAAGTTAATTTACTGACTGTTTTTATATGACGGAAAACATTCATTTTAATGAACACTAGAGGAGTTGATGTAGAAATCACCCCGATCTTACCTGTTTGAAGTAGTTTTCATAAACGTGGTTTCCACTTGATAACTGGAAAAGCAGACAAAAAGAAATATAACACCAAATGAGTGTGTCAGCTAGCACTAACCACAAATTAGCAAAATCTGTTGGAAAGCTACGAGTGGCTTTAAGAGCCTGCAGCTACTACACCACAGTCCGTAAGGCTAAAAGCACATAAACACAGCCTTGATCGATAGCGTCAACGTTCATTACGTTTTTGTTTTTGTTCAGCTTTAGTGACTAGTCGTGTTTTTATTTTCAGCTTTTTTCTACCATTACAACTTACAGTAACTATCCCTACTTAGCTAACCATGTTAACTTAGTTGACTGATACGGTTCCACAGGCCAATCTTCGCAACAGCTTATAACTCAATAATGTGCTAAGATCGTACAGCTACCGCCGCTGTCATTTGATAATAGTAAACATTACATTTAGAGACTTTTCTTGAGCTATTTGAAGTTGTTACCTGACTAAGTGTCATGAGCGCCGCCATATTTCCTGGTGTCTCGGGAGTGCGCATACGCCCCTTAACCGAGCGGGGACGCGCGTCGACAGATCGGAGCGACCCTGGTTCCGGTAGGAGGAGTACTGGTCCAGCAAAGCAGCACAACGGGTTACTGACTTAGACTGGAACAGATACTGGCTGTTACGTTACGTTACATTTTTATTTTTAAATGATGATGCCAAATGATGTAACCAGCACAGTTTAGGCTAGAGCAAATTAATCAAATACACAAAATTAAGAATGCAACTGAACATATTCAAATTTCAAATATCAAAATTAATAATTGCTAGCCTGGTATTAAAAATGTATTGATAAAACCTAGAATATAATATGGACTGAGATATGAATATGGAGCGAGCTGTCCAGTTTGGTAGGGCAAATGGTTGTAATGTAAGGGAAAATAGTATTAATAGAACAGGAAAACCGGAACTATTGTGCAGATTAACACATTTGATGTGAAGCTTTATTTTGTGTTCAGGGATAGAAGTGGACATATTTTTTACAAATCTAATTTTCTGATCAATTTTAATAAATTTTATATCCCCAATAGACAAGCTAAAAACCTGTAAAAACAAATATCATTGATTTAATGGACCTTTTTAGCTATTCTAATATTCACACTCCATGTGTCACAACCCAGTTCTACTTTTTTTTTCAGTTGATATTTTGTTTATAAGGTACAAATTTGTCACTGAGGTGGTTTTAATCAAATCGCCATAAACAAACTGAGTGGTACTTTATATTACTTTAGATATATATGATATACGTTTTTATGTTACTGTGACACGAGAGTTTTGTAAATTCTTGTCAAAAAAGGAAAATTAAATCAACTGTGATTCAATTTAAATTAAAGAAAGGTAAAACATTTCCAAAGGCGGCGAACTTTTTAGGTTCTGAATACCATAGAAGTCAAGGAAACATCCTTTGAAATGTAATGATAACAGAAAAAGCATCATTTATGTCACAGGTATTAAAGTCTAATTTGTAAACCCAAAACATTTTTTATACCTCAGATCTTCCCCTGAGTCTGAACAGGTTTCACAGCTGCATTTTATCAGTAGAACAAATCTATATTTAAAAACTGTTATGCCACTGGTTCACAACATTGCAAGATGTGGGTATAAAAGTCTAAAAATTCACATTTAACTACATACTTTCACAGCGTACATATGCAGTACAAAATATGACCAGATATTAAGGTTGTAATCTTTTAATAAAAACTTTGGTATCAATAACATTCTGTCCAATAAAAATAAATGTGTGACCCTTAGTGATGTCACGAGTCACAGCAGAGGCTGAACTGTTTCTTCAGACTTTCAGGATATATGCAGATCCTATCACGTGAAGACATGTTAAATTTATGCAACTGCAATGAAGAACAACAATTTAATTGTGCATTTGATGATAGAAGATCTTTTTATGTCTAAACATATCATGTAATTATGTCCTAAAACATGAGGGAAGGACAATTAAAAAAAAAAAAAAATCAGTGCCAAACACTTAACCAAAATAAGTTACATCACATTTAACACTTCATTAATCTTTGTATTTTGTGTTATTTTGTGTCTCATGATTTATGCATTAAATGTTTAGTTATTTCATATTTTATGTCTCACTGGGCTGAAAGAATTTTTCCTTCATTAGTGATAAAGTAAAAATCTGAATGACTAATCATTCTCTGCAGATACCATAGCTTGAGGTCAACTGTCAAAACACATGAGTGGACAAGCAACTGTGCAAGAAAATCTGCAAATAAAGGAGATGTGTAAATCTAGAAAATCAATAAAACATTAGATGTCACTGCCTCCTTATTCTGTCATTACAAACTGAGGAATTTCGACGGAAGACCTTACAATCAACTTCACATCAGAGGCAACAGGGGAACATCAGAAACAAAATGAAAAAAAAAGTCCATTAACCCCCACCAGTCCCCATTCACTACATTTGCCCCCCAAACCCCAAGCTGGGTTGAGTCCAGATCTCAGGGAAAGGATGCACAGCAGCCACAATACCCCTGGGAAATACCGGACAGTTTCTGTAAGAGGGAGAGACTAAATCTCGGGCCCCACCTCCTCACAGCTCATCTTTAAGCTTTGCATCCTCATCATCCATTTCTGAAAGTGCCTCCTCTACATCATCCTTTGTTTCTTCTTCCTCTTCTTCCTCCTCATCTACATCTTCGTCTTCCTCCTCATCAGCTTCAGTGTCTTGTTCTTTAGTCTTCTCCTCCTCTTTTTGTTTCAAGTCATCTTGTTCCTGTTTCATTTTCTTCTCTGGTTCCTATATAGAAATAAAAAAATAATAATCACTATGCCTCTTACAGATAAACAGTTTGTTTTTGTCTAAAAGACCTACAGTAACAGCATACCTTTGTCACACCCCATGTCTCTTTTGCAATGTCTTCTGCTTCCTTGATGTCATCTGTGATCAGGAAGTTGTCAAAGATGGTTCCAGATTTCACCTGAGACAAACAGTAACAAATATTATATAAAAACCAAATTTAAAAAAATCTTTGCTGCACTAAAATAATATCTTCACCATTAATGATTATTTGTTTTTTTCTCACCTGCCAAAGATCAAGACCTAAAACACCAATGTTATCAAACTTGTAGATGTTCTGATCAGCACTGTATTCAGGATTATCAATCTCAGGATGCACCCAGACTCCTTTGTAGTTGGGGTTGTCAATCTGTTTGGGTTTCCATTCTCCCTGTGACAGAAAAGGTAGCAGAGTAAATGTTATGGCTTTCTCAAGCAAAGGAGACAACACAAATGATCAGCTCTAGCCATAACCATCCTACCTTATACTCTGGGTTGGGAATCATGGGTGGTTCCCACTCTCCATCCATATCCTCATCCCAGTCTTCAGGTTTTTTAGCATCAGGGTCTGGAATGTTTTCAGCTTTGTCCCAGTCCTACAAAAAAGAACAAATATTAATTACTGTAATAACTGAATAAATAAAGAGTTCTGTGGAAGATCTGAAAAAAATAAAATAAAATTTAAAATACTTCTGCTCCAGTCACCATTTTCTCATGGACCTAAGAGTCCTTTTAGCAGAAGAATTTTTGCGTGATGGGGTTAATTAACTGCAGTACCTAACTAACTGTATGAATCATGGTAGTTAGCTTACTTACCTCAGGCTTGGTGTCATCAGCATCATCAATCTTGGCACGGTCATCCCAGTCTTCTGGCTTTTTCGCTTCGGGGTCCTTAATTTTCTTTGGAGGCAGGAAGTCCCAGTCATCCTCAAGACTGCCAGATTCTACCTTCTCATTGTCAATCTTCACCTCATAGGTCTGATCTGGATTCAGGATCAGTGTATACAGGTGGGACAGCTCATCATCCTAGAAGAAGCAATGTGTGTTTGGATTAAGCCACTAATGCAAAACCAGTGGTTCTCATACCTTAAAATACGTATCTAATAAATTTATATTTAAAAAAAAAAAACACACATTACCTTGCACTTAATCTCTTTCTTGATTAGGTGATTCTTGCCCTTGTAATTGAAGATAACATGGACTTTCTTGGTGCTGTAGCCACAGATATCAGGGCCTAGGTAAAATAGATTTAATTACTAGATGTTCCAAATTCCAACTAAACAGCTATTACATTATTGTAAACATAACTTACCAAACATTATGTAGTATGAGGACTCTCCATGCAGGTTAGCCTGATCCAAGTCAGAAGGGAATACCTTTACATAGCCACCACCACAATCAATCTTTTGTTCATGCTTAACTGTAAACTGAATCACCAAAGATTTGCCCTCATTGCTGAAAGGCTCAAAGCGTGCAGAGGTGGCATAGAAACGAGCATCCTGGCTTGTCTGCAGACCTGAAAAAGAAAGCAGACATAAAAATAATCAATGTTTAAGTTAAGTCAGGAATTCCACAGCCATAATGTAAATATTATAATAGGCACTTGTGTTTTTCTTAAGCAAAGTATGTAGGTATTGTTTTGCAACATGTGGAGGGGAAACTCCAAACATTACCTTTGTCTTTCTCAGCATCTCCGTAGAAGTTGCCAGCTGTTAGTTTCCACTCTCCATAGTCTGACTTGTGTTTGGAGTTCACCCAGCGACTTCTCCATTCATCTGAACAGAAAACGACCAGTAAATATACCGATAATTAACCTTTGGGGGACGTTTTTTAAATATATCAAGCCATTTCCCGATAATCATCAAGTGCCTTTTGATTAATTGGTGTTACTAAATGTAACGGTCAATCAGCAAAAAAAGGCTTTATTAGGTAGTTCCGGTCACAATTAGCCACTTTACTGTAATGTGTATTAGCTATGTTTGCTAGCATTGGGGCCTTGCTGAAGTTAGCGAGCCGACAACCCAGTTAAAGTTAGGAAAATTAGCATTAATGCCTTTTTCACAGAATCACTGAAAACATTTAGGTTCGGTAAAAGACAATTAAAAGAAAAACTCACGATGACAACTCTGACAAACTGATGGCTAACAGTTAGCACACAAGACTACTTGCAACAACTATCAATTATTATTAATTTCTATGCACAACTTACCACCGTCCAGGAACTCTTCACGAAAGTAAATTTTTGCATGTACACAGTATACTGCTAATATCAGTGCAACTACACCCAAGACCTGCATTTTCCCCATCTCAGCTCAAGCTTGCAATGCTACTATCGTCCGTGCTGACTACTGAATAGCGCTTTACGAACGGGAAGAGAACATTTCAGAGTCGCTCCAGCGAACAGATGTCTGCCTGTCATTGGACAACACGCTGGTGTGTCTCGACCAATCACAGTACACCACGAAACATCTATCGTGTTCGATGGCTGATCCAGGATCGGTGTCGATGGACTCTCAGAGGACCGCTTCGACATGCAAGAGGTTGTCGACGGAAATAACCGAAGAATGTGGTCGGCTGCTTAACCGGAGTTTGACACATCTTCATACTAACAGTTTCATTTTGCGGACTACACAGCATAGTGTCCTTTACAGAAGTCGCCCATGAATTAACTTAAAGCACAGAGTACGTTAATATAATAATAATTATTCGTAATTTATATTGTTCATACCATAAGCACGACGTAATAGAAGCTCGGCAGCTTTCGTTTGCACACCGACTCCGCATTTTGCACGTCGTAATGGTCCTACGAGTCTTCTATTTGCGGTTATAATAATTATTTCCGATTGTGTCAATAAATCAAATGTCCAGTAGAGGGGGCAAAATGACAAACATACAAATAAAAAGGTTAATTTAAACTTTTGAAAATTGTATTTACAACATGAATAACATCCTACGATTATTAATTATAAATTATATGTTAATTATAAATTCTCCAACAAGATAAAGTTTATTATAGACATAGGACAATAAGTGCACATGTTTATGAGCGTTTGAAATGAACTGGAAACAAAGCTGGCGGCTTTTATCTAGTAAGTTTTGTATTTCTAAAGCAGTCAAAGAGTATGTGATATATCGTATATGAAAATTTGTTGAGAACAGAATCATAAAAATAGTTAAAAACAGTGTGAAAGTTAGCAAAACGGTTTTCATATAGCTGCCTGTATTGTTGTCTTAACTGTTGTAACGGCTGGGGCTCGTGATTCCTTAACGGTAACAGTTGACGTTACTGCAGCAGTAACGGCTGTGTTTCGGATCAAAGACTGAAATGTCAGTAAGTCTTTTCTACTCGGAAAGAAGAAACGGCACAAGCAAAAAACGTGATCAACAAGCAACTTAGGTTTGAGCAGGTAACTGAGTTGTCAAAATGTAATGAGTTGACAAGAGGAAGGAGTCTGACAACGCTTTCTAAGACGAGTTAACAGTTTAGATAGTTAACGCTAGTACTTCCAGTAACAATGCTAGCATCAGCTACCATTTTACCTAGTTACCTTATTTATGAGTTACTTATTTAACAATTATAGTAGAATAACCTGCATTTACATGCATTTGTTAGCATGGATTATGTTTGTAATATTGATGTGGTACACTAACTTAACTTAACATTAACCTAAAGTTCGTTGAACTTTAACGTTAACTAACTTGCCAACGTTTAACGTTAACGTCGTGTTTAAGGTAGCTAGCTAGTTAACCTAACGTTAGCTAGTGACTGTAGACTAGTTGCCATTACTCAGGTACCAGGCGTAACGTTAATTGGCTGAGCTTTAACTAAGATCAAAACATTTTCACCTAGCGTTAGTTAGTTAGTTAGTTAGTTAGTTAGTTAGTTAGTTAGTTAGTTAACCTCACTTGGATAACTAACTAGGTAGCTAGTGACACTTCTGTTTGTGATGACGTTGGTAGTGGTTGGTGAGCATATCTAATTTTTTACCCACAGCTGTGCCTCTCATTAAAACATAATATGGTCAAAATAAAAGTAAACGAAAGACGTTGGTTAACTGTTAGTTTAAAATCAGCGGTTCTCAATGAACTATCGAGTTACCCTATTCACACCAATTGAACATCAGTTAACAACATCTGTAGTGCTGTCAATGTCATAATTTCACTCATTAAATTAGTGGGTTATTAAGGTTAGCTTGGTGAAAACTGCAGTATAATGATACTGTCATCTCTCTGAGACAATTACAGAGTATAACTAACTTTGGTCAACTTTTTTTTTTATCTAGAGGTGTTATCCAGAGTTGAACTTTCTAACAGAAAAGGAGAAGATTCTTTTCTGAGTTCTGTGATGGAAGGACACAATCCAGATGCAATCAAGCATGGGTCTCAGGTACAGTAATTTTATTTAACATCTTTATATGCATGTATATATAACATAAGCTAATACCTCAAAATAAATTTGTGTTGTTTATTATAGCACATGTTTTATGTCTTTAGCAAGCAAAAGTACTATTATTTACAATCCTTGTGTTCCTCAGGCCAAATATAAGCAGGCAAGAGAAGAACGAAAAAAGCTCCTCACCCCTGCACACAAGTACATGATTGCTATTTTGGCTGACAGGCTGTCTTTGGAGCCATCCGCAGCAGAAGAATTTATATTAGATTCTACATCTGTGAGTTTCTGCTGGAGGGTTTTCACAGTGCCAATCTCTTAATAAGAGAGTTCTGGACCACTTGGTCTTCAGTGACTGTGTTTACATGCACTTATTAACAAGCAACCAAGTTACTTTTGTGAGTAACGAGAACAACTTTACATGCAGTTATCTAACCTGGTTAGTGTAAGCCTGCGTTTACATGTAGCAGATGAGTAATTTGATCTTCTTCTCTAATCTGACTTATTTTGAAAGGTCACAGAGTTTAACTCTGTATTAACACAAGATACTGATTTCTGACAAATTCTCATTTTTCTGTTTAGATGTGAGTATCAGAGCAAATGTGACAGTAAGAGAAAGACGGGGAAACTGTTAAACAGACACAATAGAGCTTTTCAGAGCACAAATGTTGATGTGGTGCAAATTACCTATTTAGTATTCTAAAGGGGACTTAGTTAGTTTCAGTTTGACTTTTAGTGCACTTGAAATGAAAACTTTGAGACATTTCCCCATGTATTAGTGTACATGTGTATGCACTACGTAGTATTGCGCAGGATAGTTGAGCTGTGTAAATGTTAATATAGATATGTATAACTATATATAAATAACAGAGTGAATATGGGCTATGTAGTATGCATATAATTTGACAGATTAAAAGCCATAAAACAACAAAATCCTTAAGATAGAGAACAGTAACCAGAGGTCTAGACAGTGCAAGTTGGTGGTTGTATAGGTGTGGAGTCCGAAACTGCCCCAACTCAAGTATATGTGGTATTCCTTGTAAAATGGTATTTGCTAAATCCCCTACCTAATTATGGTAACCAGGTTTTCAGTTACATGACCGTTAAACAAGTACTAACGTAAGCTAACTGTAACAGGGTTATTATAAAATACATGTAAACACACTGACTGTGGCCAAAATCAGGTCAGGTATATCAAGTAATACACCATTGTTGTACATTGCTTTCATGTAATTCATGGTAAAAAAAAAATCATAATGTTTATTTTCTTGTTGAATAGTTGACCGCATTTGAGCATTTCTTTGCCAAAGGAGGTTGTAAAACCATTTCCTTTGTGTACCAGGAGTCTGAAGTCCCAGGAATAGGTAGGCATGAATTGAAAAAGGCATTACCATTAGCTAGCATGTCTTTTTTTTCCAAAATAGTTTAATCTTGTCCTTTTCTGTGTGTTTACCCATGTAAACTGTTAACGGAATTGCATTTGCATTGGAATGTGACATTTTAGTATACATAATTGATTATTAGTAAATTTAGTTCAATATTTCATCTCATCCAAATCATTTTGATTTAATTTCAGAGTGTGGCCGCTTATATCCTCGGACTACCAAAGGGCGAAAAATACTGAGACTATTTCTAGCCAATTTGTCTCGGACATGCTTGACAGGAGTGTGCTGCTCTTTTACACGACATAGCATAGACGTTCCTCTAAGTTCAGAAAACATACATGAGGTAAGACAGTCTTATACATATGTGTACATTTCTGTTTCTCTGTAATTCTACTCTATTTACCTGTGTTTAGCACTTGAATGTTAAATGATATTCAATATTAATTGAAATCATTGTCTGATACACATCAGATTTGTTAACATGCTGAAAGAAGGCTTACCCATGGAAGGTTTAATATTAGCACTGTACAAAAGGTTTAGCATTCCCTGCTGTAAGTTGTATATACTTCCCCTTTTTAGTGGCATAACTAATCATGTAAGTGTTATCATGTCTGAGGAGTCTAAAAAGCGGTCATAGTCTACAGTTTCTTTTATGCAAATCAATAAAACTGGTGATTTTATTTATTGTCTCCCCTTTTATTTGTCAAATATAGTTTATATAATATAATACTACCTTGCATTATCCTTACTGCTGGTGGTCATAGACAGCTGATCATGTAACTAGGACCAAGCTAGTTTCTAGCTACCTAGCTTCTGTGTTTTTTTTACCTGTGTAGTTAATGAAGTTATGGGTGATCTTGTCTGGATGCTTTGTAGGAGATCTTTTTTTCAATGGTCGATGCTAGAGATGGTCTCATGAAAGGCACAAGGAATGCCTACAGCTTTGTCTTAACAGCTCTTGATGCAACACAAAATTGGGGGGTCTTAGATAAGTCTAGACATGGAGAAAAATTTAAAAAGGACTTCAAGTACACCATAAAACGCTGTCTTAACTCCTTAGATGGTAAGTCATTTTGTTCTTCAAGCTGTCAATTACATACTTTTTAGTTTGTCAAGATGTTATATTTAGAATCCGACTTGATTTGATCTTCATAACCTTGTTGCTTCACTTCCTTGTTTGTACCTTAGACATCCAGATGAGCAATGAGAGTATTGTTCATTTGCATAGAGTCACAGATATTGACTTCTCTAAACTGATCTCCCTTGAAGAAATAAAAGTTGTGGCTACCAACTTTGACATGGTGCATCGTCTAGAAGAAATTCTAATGCAATGGTATAAGCAAATTGAGCAGGTTTGTAAAATTTTGATTTCATGTTTGCTATTATAACACTAAAAGAATGTAGAATGTATGCTAACAGAAACAGAACAAAAGAGAATATCTCTACCAAAGATAAGAAAACTAAAACATTAAAATGTCATTCAGATACAAATTCAGAACATGTTTAGACTTTATGCAGTCAGTCCAAAATATACACTTATTTTACAAACAAACAAAAGTTACATATCACCTACTAAACTAATTGAATTTCTCTAAAAGCAAAATGCAACTTTCTTTGTGTGATCGTCAGGTTCTGTTAGAGAGTGATCAGTTGAGGAAAGGGGTTGAGTCTGCAGGGCCGCTGAGTGAGTTAGAACATTGGAAACGAATGTCTTTAAGGTTCAACTCCATTATCAGTCACATAAAAGGCCCAGAGTGTAAGGCAGTGGTAATGGCACTCCATATCAGTCATTCCAAGATTATTAAGGTATGAATTCTTGTTCAAAAGTGTTATTGTACAGCATTTTTTACTAGGTTTTTTGGTAATCTGACTAAACTTAATGTGTATGGTTATTACTAACCAATATAGTATAAAACAGACAAGTGTCTGTGCAAATTAGATGGTTGGAAATGTACTATATCTATGCATGAGATAGTAATGTCTGCATGTATAGAGTTTTTGAGTTATAATGGAGAGGATTCATTTCACTTTATATTATAAGTGTATGATAGAAGTGCTGACAAAAAACAATTCCTTTGGCATCATTGAGGTTGTTAGTACATTCTATTAAGTAAAGATAACAGTGTTCTTCAATTTGAAAACATCACATTGCATCCTGGACTATAGAATTAAATTAAAACATTACTTATCACTTCTGACACCTTGTGCTGGTATAAGTGGAATGAACATGGTTATAAACTATGTACTTATGCAGATGTGGCGGGAACTGGATGCTAGGATAACGGATCGTGCCAATGAGGCAAAAGATAATGTAAAATTCCTGAACACCCTGGAAAAAGTCTGTCAGCCTCTCTACAACAGTGACCCGGTATGTGCGGTGCTGTCAAGAATTTCATCTGAAAAATACCATGTCTAAGGAAAAGTTGTATTTATTATTATGGATTGAAATCTTTCTAGTACATAATTATATGTATAAAGAACAATTTAGGAGCATTACTCCGGCACAATCTCTTCCTGATATACAGTACTGTGCAAAAGTCTTAGGCGACCATTAGATTTGTTGTTTTGGCAGTGCTATTATAAAAAAATCCTGTGACTGTAAAACATGCCATAAAAACTCTGCTTTATGTGATGGTGGGTTTGAAGTGTTTCTGCTTAAATGAATAATAAATAAAGAATGGCAAATTGTTTGTCTAAAGTTATATTTGCCTAAAACCTAGACCCGCTACAATCAGAAGATTCCCATGATTTTTGTACCCCCCAAAAAAAACAGAATTAAAAGAAGGTGTAATAACCATGGACTAACATGACATTTTTTGATAGATGGCAAGTTAAACCTCAAATATAATGACACATGACATGCTAAACATATACATTTATAATGTGTAATTAAAAGTTTCGTAAACTTGCCTTAAACTGCTCAAAGTTAACGTGTAATTTCTACTCCAGCTAGTTCTTAAGATTAATATGTTGGCAAACAAACCCATTAGAAACAACGATGGAATCCTATTTATAGGATAGGCAGTACTGATGACTCTAGCACATTACAGTTTTATTTACATTACACTCTGGATTTCAAAACCTTTTGTCTGGTGGAACATTTAAGTTAATCATGTATAAATATGTTTTTAAACTATTAGTTTATTGTAAAGGTAAGCAATAGAAATATTTTTTCACTATGTATTGTATTGTAT
Organism: Ctenopoma multispine; assembly: GCA_034779795.1. NCBI lineage: Eukaryota > Metazoa > Chordata > Actinopteri > Anabantiformes > Anabantidae > Ctenopoma > Ctenopoma multispine. Next base: position 15,386,257 of record JAUYWH010000009.1, on the reverse strand, counting down.
GGTAAGTATCTACACATGTGATGTGTGATTTCAGGTAACCATGAGGAAAAGTGTGCCGAGCATCATCAGTGCCATTCAAATGATTTACAGGGTTTCATTGTACTACAATACAAGTGAAAAGATATCTGCTCTGTTCATCAAAGTAAATATATTGTTTCTCAATTGTAAGTTGTTTATAGAAAATATGTTTTATGAGAACACAATCTGAGGACCCAACTTTCTTGCATTACTGAAAAATTTTCTAGGTCACAAATCAAATGGTTGCAGCATGCAGATCATACATTACTTGCAACGGCACATGTCTAATATGGGACCAAAATGCCGAACACATCATAAGGAAAATGCAGGTGATGATGACATCTGTTTATATGGACAACATATTTGGTGTCCATTACTGAGATATATAACATGTCTTCAACTTTGGCAGGAATGTATTTGCTTGTATCAGGAGTATCAGTCTTGCTTCCAGAAAACAAAAAAGCAAGCTCTGGAAAGACCTGGAAAGAGGTCCTTTGATGTTTCTGAGATGCAGATTTTTTGTAAGTTTAAGGGCTTCTGCAGCCAACTTGAAAAGGTGCAGTCCGCAATACTATTTTTAATTTTGATAATTTAATCTTACCATAACCCCTTGCAAAATCACAGCCTTATAAAGATAAAGCCTTATCTTTTGAAGATCACACAAATAATCACAGTGTTCAAGACATTTGAGTCTCTTGGAAAATCAAATATTGAGGGGATTGAGATTCTGGCCAGACAATTCCACACTGTGTCCATGAACCTGAAAAGGAAGCAATATGATGTGTTGGCTCCGATGACAGCTGAATTCCAAACAGACTTTGCAAAGTTTATGGCTCAAATCAGCCACATTGAGGTATGTATAATTTCTTATAGTCTAGAATCTGAAACACATGATATATGCAGCATCCATGATTTTCATCTCTCTCGTTACCAACTTAATGTAATTTGTTCTGTCTTTCTATCCAGAACCAACTGCGAGGTTTTATGAGTTCATGCTTCTCAAACATTATCTCATCTCAGCAAGCTCTTTGCTTAATACAGCGGTGAGTATAATATTGCATAGTAGTACAATGTAAAGCTTTACTGTAGTGGTTTCAATAGTAGATAGTGGAACACATTAAAAAGAAAATTCTTAAACAAATCTCATCTGTAGTTTTCAGAGGCTGAGCATTCCCTGTTTAGACAAAGAAATATTCAACAACTTGAGTCTTATACTTCAGCATTATTCCTCAGAAGTAGAGTTTGTGAAAAAGGTATGCATTTTTATGGGCTGAACATACTTGAGTAGTTACCAAGAATAAAATTGCATTGTTAAATATATTGTCATATACTGAATTAGATTATGATTAGATGATTAGATGACTAGATCTAACTATTAATTTTCTTGATAGCTCTATGACAGACAGAAAGAGGATCCCCCACTAGCTCGAAACATGCCTCCTATAGCTGGAAGGATTGGTTGGGTCAGGCACCTCTACAAAAAGATAGAGGAACCCATGTCATACATACAAGTAAGCCTAAACTATCCCCATCACAGGAACTACAATACTTACTTATACTGAAACATTTTAATGTTGATTGTTGCCTATGACAGAAACACACTGACATCCTGCGCAGCCCTGAAGGACAAAATGTGATCAAAATGTACAATCACACTGCTGCTGTGTTCGTAGAGTTTGAGTCTGTTTACCACAGAGCATGGATGGGGGAAGTGTCAAAACTAGATTATGGTTGGTTCTCTGGTTCTAACTTAATATATTCATACACTAATAATATATAATATCCTTTGTTAGGATGCATCGTATGATAATTGTTAACAGCCTGTTAATCATTTTAAATACTCTCAATCTCCTTCTGCTTTATATCAGTCTTGAATGTAACACTGCTGGTTCGACACCCAAAGACTGGAAAGTTTGCCGTCAACTTTGATCCCAGACTAACAGAGGTCATTCGGGAGGCTAAGTGTTTATTAAAGATGGGTCTGGAGGTTCCAAAGCAGACTTTGTGTCTAGTCAAGTTAGAAAGCAGAATAAATGCGAATCGCCTTCGACTACAGGTAAATCACGCAGTTTCATAGAATGATGGGTTACCTGAATATAAATTAAATGTATGCTTTATTTGTTTTCTGGTAGACCATTTTGTCAGACTACGAATTTGCTTGTGAGAACATTCCTGCAGAGTTCACCAACATGATGGCTTCCAAAATAAAAAATGTAAGCAGATTTTAAATACAATATATTTAAAAGTAGACAAGATCATAAAATAGCTAAATGCACAAGAATAACTATTTTGATATTCTCATATGTCTAAACATACATATTTCAACTCATGTTATTTGCTCAGTTTAAACAACTAAGCAAGTATTGTGCACTTGTGCCTTTATTGCAAAAAGGGATAAGTTGGTAATTATAAAGCTGTAAACAGTCATGGAACAAGCTTTGCCAAATATTTTACTGTTTGTGTCTGAAAGATTTATCAGTGCTTCCAGAGTTGCTAAAATGTAATTGTTAAATCACTAGGTGGAATCTACACTTCGTCATGGGTCAGTGTTGCTCACATGGTCATCCTTCCTCCTGGACGAATTCTTCCAAAATGTTGAAAGTGCTTTGTTTGAGCTTAAGCACATTTTAAAGAAGGTATAATATACAAATATAAGCACTAACCAAAATGTTAGTTGTTTTTTAGATATGGATACTGCTACAGTAACAAGTATAATAGTTTAGGGTTTAAAGTAGCACCAGAAATAAGAAACGTCTAAAAATGTTTTTAGTATGTTTAATGCCATTTTGTTTAGAAAGTGTCTAGTAATATTGCAGTCACGAAAAAGCAACTCCTTCAAAAAATTCACTCACAATTTTACAAATTCGGTAAAAATAAAAATACTACTTGATAATACTTGATCAAGGGGAGTGCCAATAACATTTTTTTTTAGGTGCAGGATATCTGTAAAATACACATTGATGATACCCTTAAAGACATCTCAGAGACAGTGCTGATTGATCTCCCAGAAGATTGTGCCTCATCAGTAAAGGACCTGATAGACCATAACGAGGTATATACTGTGATGAGCATCTCATCTGCCAAGTTAAAACATGAAGAAACCCTTACTGTTCTTCTAATTTTAACTATTATTATTTTATTTATTTATTATTTTTTTGTTTGAATTGAAAACGTGAATTGTGTCACTGATTGACTCATTATACCATATACTGTATGTTTTCTTCTTAGAATCAGTCTAAGAAGTGGGCAAAAACTTTGAACTACAAATGTAATCAAGTTAAGCAAGCAGTGAAGGAGCTTGGTAATGTGTTCAGCATCATTTATGAATCAAAAGGCACCAAGAAGACTGCTGAGGAATCAGTTTCAGGTACTCTCGTGCCTCAGTTTTAAAAGTAGTTAAAATAGTCTAGATAAATTGATGTGTGTAAGGTTTTTGTGTTTCATTCTTTTTTTCTTAGGACGGAGCAGTTCTGCATTCATAGGAGAGCTCAAGAAGAAGTCTAATGATGATGAGGGAATGAATTTAGAAGGTGCAGCAAGAGATAAAGCAATAAAATTTGAAAAGGTATGTTTGCTTACAAAAGGGGTGCCCAATACGTTGATTGCGATCCAGTGGTAGATTGCAAAGGTAGTACGGGTAGATTGTGTGCTATTAAAAAAAAATCTGACGCCATCCATTCTCATCACATTTGTCACTTGCTTGACGTACAGGGCAGAAAGTCTGAAATTTCCTCTAATACCACGAGCTACCACAGAACTACCTTGACCTAAGTGAAATGTTGAGCTCGATTTACAACATCAAAGCTTACTATGTATATATACAGTATAGCAAGCAATGTGGTAATGTGTTCAAAATTCAAATTTACATTTCAGGAGTTTAAGAAGCTTTATGAATATTTCACTGCAAGGGTATTAGAAGCACTGGTCAAAGCCACCAGGTTATCTCTGGAGACCATGAAAAGGAGAATTTGTGGCAAGTGAGTCTGTTTGTGCTTGTCAGTATTTTAATAAAAGAAGAGAAATTACATGATCTTTCTTGAATGACATCAATATTTGGGTATTTTAGTTCTTACCAGAAGTCAAAGTCTGAGTCTGAACTGGTTCCAGTAATAAAAGCTGAAGTCCAACTGGTCATGCCCAATGTGGTGAGCTATTGATTATTGATTTCAGCTCACATCACAGCAACTAATTAGAATAATTTAGATTCACTTACTAAACTTGTGAAACTGAAAAATTTATGTAATTTTGTTGTTTTCATCAGGTAATGATTCCCACTGCAGATGAGATCCAGCAGGCTACAAATCATCTAATTGACTTGGTGCTGGAAGTTAGCAAGGGTATTGCATGGCAACAGGAGTGCAGTCATGATGACACAAAGAAAAAAGGTAAGTCATTGATAGCATGTGCATGTATGAAGAAAAGGACATGACCTTGCTTTAAGTTTATAATGTGCTAATTTACAGTTTCCATTGGTTTTAAAAAATTGCAACAGATAATAATCAAAGTACCATATTTGTATTTGACAATCAGTAAAATAAGATCAGTCTTCTGACAAGCTTGAATTTATTGTACACTGGCCAACATCAGATGAAGTTATGTTACTCTTATAGAAGATTTTTGTTTGCAATGATCTCATAGGGGAAGAAAAAGAGCATTTCTATCAGAGAGTTGTTGAACACAAGGACATCAAAAAGGTAATGGTCATTCTGAAAACATCGATCAGCTCTCAGAAAGACCAAGTAGCCAATGTTCTAAAGCAGTTCAGTTCTTTCAGCGTGATCTGGGATGTGGAGAGCAACCTTAAAGTCAAGGTGTGTTTTACCTCAAACACAGCACGTTCCCGTTTTGACTTTTACACAAAGCTATTTTCTTCTAATAATACTGTTATGACCATCTTAACCTATAAAAGGAATTCATGAACAGCCATCCATCTTTGATCCAAATCAAATCTGAAATCCAACACTATGATTCAATTGAACAAGAAGTTGATGATATCAAACCCGTCATTGTTTTTGGATCTACTCAATTTTCAACAGGTAAGATAGCCATAATGTGTTGTAGACAGCAACCTGACAAATTCTAAGTGACTATATTTTACTTTTGGTCTTGATTCTTTTGGTGTTTGGTGCTGCTGGAGCACACACAGTCTGAATCCTATTTAAACATACCAAGATACTGTTATTAGTTTTACAGTGGTGAGCTTGAGGTTTAAAAAATTGTACATATGATCTTAGAAGTTGTATTTTTTTGTATTACACTTTATAAACCTATATTCTATATTCTTAAAGTCTTAAATTTGAAAAATGCAACAAAAACAAAATAACAAATTATTTTTATCTCATATTCAGATCCATTGAAGAAGGCCCTGACAGCTGAGATTAAAGCCTGGAAGAAACATTTGTGCAGATATTTGAAAGAGGAGTACAAAAAGAAAATGATTAATATTAGCATAGATACTAACAAATACCTCATAGTGCTATCTCATCCTGTGACTAATCTGGACGATGTGCGTCGTGCAATGGGTGCCCTGTCTAAGCTACGTGATGCTGAAATACAAACTGATATGGCATTGACTTCCATTGAGGTATAAATAAAACAGGAATTTGTTGCTTAAGTATAAACCCATTTTTACATGTAGACTTCAGGAGGTCTGACACAGACATTTGCATGTCTAGATATGTTCAGAGTTCTAGTTTAAATGGTTGTGTTTATACTAACAATAACAATGCATTTTCAAAAATCATTATGTGGCTACAGGTACCTGTGAGAGGATAAAATGTTACCCTTGAAATTACTCAGGATCTTTTGTCTTTTTGTCTTTCCGCACTGGGAATCCTGGAATACCAACTCAGTGGTCTCAGTGAAACAAGTACACCTATATCTTATAATAATATATTTTACAGGAGGCCTATGAAATTTTGACAAAATATGAAGCAGAGGTCACCAAAAGAGAAGCAGAGGGTGTATACAATCTAAGGCATTTCTTCACAAAACTTCAGTCTAAAGCAGTTAGTATTAGTATTTTATTTATACTTTATTTTAGGATTTTATAATGTGTTCTTCTGTAAGTCAGCTGTGATTTTGTATGTCATTTGTGACTTTTCTAGAGATCGGTGCAAGATGAGCTTGTTCGTATGCAACCCAAGTTCAAACAAAACCTTCTGGAGGGTGTTGCCATTTTCCAAAATGATGTTGACACTTTTATGAAGCAGTATGATTCGGTAAGTGTGTGGTCTTTCAGTGTCATCAGTGTGTGTTTTTAGTTATCAGTTAATAGGATAAATCAGTTTAAATTATTCTATTAATCAGTTCTTATGATCATGTCTTTTAGGAAGGCCCCATGGTCAATGGAATAGCTCCCCAAGAAGCTAGTCGTAGGCTTCACATTTGTCAGGTGACACTGTCGGTTGGGTCAAACAAGTTGAAAATTAGTACTTTGTACATTACTGTTAGTAGTTTACTAATTTCAATTTGAGGTTAAGATTTATAGAAATGTTATTTATGTAGATCACCCACTTTACTAAGGACCAATTTCACAGGTAAAAGAAATGTTGAATTTAAATAAAGTGAGATGGAGAAATCTACTACCCAGTGACTAATGCCTAATTTTATATTCCCTGCGTTTCTGAGGCACCTATCTGTTTCCTTGATATGGTGAGATCCTCTTGCATTTTTAACACAGACCTTTTTTTTATTTTACTTAGGTTAAATTTGATGAACTGTGGCAGAATTTCAACACTTACACGTCTGGGGAGCAGCTTCTTGGCTTGCCAGTGACAGTGTATGAGTGTCTACAAAAGAAAAAGTGTGTTTACCATTCTTACTTACAAGGCTCACTCTACAATTCCATGTTAATGCAAATTCTGTCTGTGGTTACCAGTTAATTTTCTTAAGTATTTTGTATTGTATTGTATAAGTAATGCACATAGAACTTTATATTTTTACCCTAGAAAAGAGCTTGACCTGCTACAGAAACTCTATGGCCTTTATGATGCAGTGATGAGTAAGATTAGCGGCTACTATGGGATTCTGTGGACACATGTGGATATTGAGAAAATCAATGCAGAACTTTTGGAATTTCAGAACAGGTAAGTATTTCTACTAATTCTCACCCCCAAATCTTAACTGTAATAACCAGTTTCTTATACATGTAGATTTTATTATATAATGGAGAACAGTTTGTCTTGCGCCAGTATAAAAACTTTACGTACAATATTTGCAAAATCCAAACTAGTAAATAATTTGAAATTGCCCTATTATAATATTATTTATTATTACTTTTAGGTGCCGGAAGCTGCCCAAAGGACTGAAGGACTGGCAAGCTTTTCTGGACCTGAAAAAGACAATTGATGATTTCAGTGAATCATGTCCTCTGCTTGAGATGATGGCTAACAAATCTATGATGAGAAGACACTGGGACCGTATCGCAGACCTTACTGGGCATCAATTTGAGGTGGACTCCAAAACTTTTACACTTCAGAACATTATGGAAGCTCCTCTGCTGAAGTACAAGGACGATATTGAGGTCTGCTGTCAATTTGCATATTGTGATTATGAAGTGTGATATAAACACTCATTTAATTGTCATATTATTATTATTATTAAATTATTTCATTAAACTATACTTCTTTAATTATTTATTACTTTTATACTTTTCTGTCTGCCTCTGTAGGATATCTGCATATCAGCTGTGAAGGAGAAGGATATTGAGGCCAAGTTGTCACAAGTGAAAGAAGTGTGGTCCAGCCAGACCCTGAGCTTGAATACATTCAAGGATAGAGGAGAACTAATGCTTAAGGGGGCAGAAACAGCAGAGATTTTTACCTTTCTGGAGGATAGTTTGATGGTGCTGGGTTCACTGCTGAGCAACAGGTTGAAAATAGTTAACTAAAATTAAGATTTAATGTACTTCAAAATGATGTTTTAGCTTCATTATAAGCCATAGTTCATCCAGTAACTAGTAAGTTGAAAACTAGTAAGTTCATCCTCATGCTTGTAAGACTTAAGAGCCAATTTACATCTGTGAAAACACATTTCCTGTTGCGAAATGTTTTTTTTGTTAGAGAAAAGGTGTTCAAAAAACACAGTTCAATAATTTTATCATTGTAATGATTATTATTAAAATTAACGATCAATTCAAAATATTGACCACAATCACAATTTAACACTAAGTATGATAACGGATGGATGGTACAAAATACACTGGACACTATTAAAATGATGTGACTAAAACTTATGATTCATAGTTGCAAATTTTTGTACTTTCAGATGTTGTGTTCACATAATCTCTTACACTTTTTTCATTGTCTGCATTTTACAGGTACAGTGCTTATTACAAAGCAGAGATCCAAGATTGGGTGTTCAAGCTTTCAACATCATCTGAAGTCATCGAACAGTGGATTATTGTGCAAAACTTGTGGATCTATTTGGAGGCTGTGTTTGTTGGAGGAGACATTGCCAAAGATCTACCACAGGTACAATATTAATTAGGATTAGTTAGTTTTTATTACACATTGTTATCACAGTTACTGCTGAACTACAAATACTATTTCACAACGTAGGAAGCAAAGCGTTTTCAGAATATTGACACTTCCTGGATTACGATCATGAAGCGAGCCCAGAAGGTCCCAAATGTGGTTGAGTGCTGTGTGGGTGATCCAACTCTGGTAGAACTCCTCCCAGATCTTCAGAAACAGCTGGAATTCTGTCAAAAATCTCTTGCAGGGTAAACCTTTGCTAACAGTTTTTTTGTTGATTACTTTTTATTATTTTTATTTTATTATACATCACAAAAATACTGAGATTCACAAAAGTTAGAAACTTTGAAAACCGATGTCACAGTTCTGCTTCAAAACAGTACAAACTTGCACTGACTAATGGTGGGTAGCTGTAAATGTGGAGGGGAAGCAGTCTAATGACATCTGGTGGCCGGGAAGAGAAATGGTGGGGGCCAGAAGCGATAATGGAAATTCAAAAACATAGAAAAGTGGACTTTTGAAGGAAGGGACATAGGCACAGACTTAGTGGAAATAAATAGCCACAGAACTGAACTGAGACTTTTTTTGCCGTTTTCATGTTTTTGTTTAATTTTGACTACTCTCAAAAAACGTTACATGTTAACAGGATATACTATGATCCAATTCAACAGGTACCTTGAAAAAAAGAGGCTTTTGTTTCCAAGATTCTTCTTTGTGTCTGATCCAGCCCTGTTAGAAATTCTTGGGCAAGCCAGTGATTCTCACACAATTCAGGTAAGAACTTTGATGTAGAAAAAAAATTTAAGGACAGATATCAATAAAATAGGATTTCTCAGCATAGTGTGAGAACAAATTTCTCGTGACCTATTGAACTTTTAAACGACATATATTAATCTGTTAACATTGATTATATTGGCACAGGTTAAAGCTTTCTTTATATTTTATCTTTTTCTATTTGCTTTTCAGTCACATCTCCTTGGAGTGTTTGACAATGTCAATGAAGTGGAGTTTCAAGCAACAGAGTATGACAAGATTATGGCTGTTATTTCACAAGAGGGAGAGAAGCTACCAGTATGTACAGTAATAGATTATTTTAATTAATGGAATAGATTATTTCTGGGGCGGCTGTGGATCAGGAGGTAGAGTAGTCACCTGCCAATCGTGGGATCAGTGGTTCGATTCCCAGCTCCCCCTGTCACAAGTCTCCTTGGGCAAGATACTGCCATCTGTGTGTGTGTGTGTGTGTGAATGATAAACAGTGTAAAGTGCTTTGAGTACCAGTATCTAGGTAGAAAAGCGCTATATAAGTGCAGACCATTTACCATTATATTGCATCAGTATATCATATGTTTTGTTTTTTGGCATACATTTTAACCATAGGTGTGGTGTATAGAAAGTGCATAGAAAAAATATGGAAAATTCTAATTGCTTTATATTGCACTTATATTGTTCAGTAAATATGAAAACGTGTGTTTGTGGTTTCAGCTGGACCGTCCTATTATGGCACAGGGTCCAGTGGAGCTCTGGCTTGGGGAGCTGTTGTTACAACAGCAGGCTTCATTACACTCTGTTATCAAAGCTTCGGATCTAGAGATCAATGATGAAGACTTTGATCTTCTCTCTTTCCTCAACAAGTTTCAAGCACAGGTCAGAAGACAGTAGTCTGTTTGTTAGTAAAAATGTCTGCATTAGAGCTGTACGGTATGACCAAAATTCTATATCACAGTATTTTTCAAAATTACGAAGATTTACAGTATTCAATGGTATTTTTTCCCCATCTTCCCCATGTAGTTGGTTTTAGTCATATTTTCCACTGATTAAGAGAAGAGCATCACATCACAAAATAAGTCATTTCAGGTTAGCTTTCCTATAGAACAGGTCTATACATTGTCCTTTTCATAAACTAACCTAACAGCCTTAATGTCATTTATCTTATTTACCCGACGACATGTAATTTCTGTGTCTACATGATCATGCATTTACATTTTCTCCTCTGCTCTCTGTATCGCACACAATGGGATCCTCTGTATCTGCACCGATGGACGTACACAGAAACGTGCACGCACACAGATAAGCATGCTCTCACCAATCTGCGTATTTTAAACGCTCCCAGGATGGTGTACAAAATCTGTTAACTTGTCATTAAATCAACAATGCTGTAAACCTAAGAGAAGCACTAGCAAACGCGTCTACAAGGGACATCTGACTGGAACAAGTGGAGCTTTTTAAGTTTTACCTGAGGATGTGGAGGGTGCCGATCTTAGTTACATACATTCCTGGTACTCCACAGTATATTTGCGGCTAAGGTTGTGCAGCAAATTGCTTGTGTTGCCACCTCCAACCAAAGTATCTCCAGACAACAAACAGCTTCCGTGTCATCACAGACTTCATCGTCTGCTATAGCTTGTCCATTTTCACCGCTCAATACCTCCACTAACCGAGGTACTCCGTTACATGCGTGTTTAGCGGTGTAGCAATGAAAAAGGTCCTCCCTTAAACAGTTTCCCATTGTGCTACATTCCAAATGTTGTTTAGGCTATTTAAACCAATATTTCGGTATAAGAAAAATCCATACCATAACAAAAATAAAAATCATTTTTTTGTATCAACCGGTATAACGCCCAGCCCTAGTATGTGTGTTGTGACACACTAATAGACATCAGATTATCACCTGGCTAGTGATGGATATTATTATGACAGATTTTCCAGACTGCTTAAATCTGAAACCAGTCCAACCAACCTTAATCCACATAGTCATGTTTGAAAAACACTGGCACAAACTTTTGAGTGTGTCTGTCTATGCCTTTTCAGGTGGGCTTGCTGGGAATCCAGATGCTTTGGACAAAAGATGCAGAAGAGGCACTACAACAGGCGGAAGATGACAGAGAGATCATGCCCCTTACCAAAAAGAAATTTCTCAATCTACTGAGTATTCTCATTAAACAAACCACCTATGACCTAAGCAAGTTTGACAGAATCAAATATGAGACTCTTGTCACAATCCATGTTCACCAAAGTGACATATTTAATGATTTAGTAGGTTAATTTTCTTTCTCATTATATATATTTCAGATTATTTTGTTTTATTGACTAACTGTTACTGTCAATTAGGTAACACATTTACAATGTTCTACTTTTGTCCCAGGTAAAAAAGCGTATAAAATCTGTCAGTGACTTTGAATGGCTGAAGCAGAGCAGATTTTACTTCAAGGAGGACCTGGATAAGGTCATTGTGTCTATTACTAATGTCGACTTCATTTATCAGAATGAGTTCCTAGGGTGTACTGATCGTCTGGTCATTACCCCTTTGACAGACAGGCAAGAAAAGAGCAAATTTGATTTTGTCACTTAGTTGATGAATTAACTTTTTCTCTACTGAACTTAATTTCTAAGTTGAATCAATGAACTGCTTTTTTTCTACAGGTGTTACATCACACTGTCCCAGGCTCTGGGCATGAGTATGGGAGGAGCCCCTGCAGGACCAGCTGGCACTGGGAAGACTGAAACTACCAAAGACATGGGACGTTGCCTTGGCAAATATGTGGTGGTGTTCAACTGCTCAGACCAAATGGACTTCAGAGGACTTGGCAGAATATACAAAGGTATCTCTGGCAATGAAACAATTAATCAAGTACTGTAGTGCACTTTGTTTCTTACCATATACTTCTTTTCAGGCCTTGCGCAGTCGGGGTCTTGGGGCTGCTTCGATGAGTTCAACAGAATTGACTTGCCAGTGCTTTCTGTTGCTGCTCAGCAAATCTACATTGTTCTGCAAGCACGCAAGAAACACAAAAGCACTTTTATCTTTACTGATGGAGACTGTGTGGATCTGAATCCAGAGTTTGGCCTGTTTATCACTATGGTATGAATATACAAGACTCAGGAAAAAAATCTTTAAATATATAAAGAACATTAAATAACCACTGAATAACACATTATGATTCCATGTCTAGAATCCTGGATATGCAGGTCGTCAGGAACTTCCTGAAAATTTAAAAGTGCAGTTCAGGACAGTATCTATGATGGTACCAGACCGGCAGGTGAGCTCTAGCTACTTTTGTTGGAAAATAATATTTTTCTTTTTGCTGTAGCTCTGATAGAAAGTTACTTTTACACTGTTTCTCCACTTTTGCAGATCATCATGAGAGTCAAGCTAGCTAGTTGTGGATTCAATGAGAATGTCATCTTAGCCCAAAAATTCTTTGTCCTCTATAAACTATGTGAAGAGCAACTTACAAAACAGGTGATAATCTTGTTTCCAGGGAATACTTGCTAATTTTAATGATTATTGATTTACTGACATACAACCTGTGCCTTTGTCTATCAGGTGCACTATGACTTTGGTCTGAGGAACATCCTGTCTGTGTTGAGAACACTGGGGGCCAGTAAGAGAGCACGACCTGATGACACAGAGTCCAGCATTGTCATGAGGGTGCTGCGTGACATGAATCTTTCAAAACTGGTATGGCAGGAGTAGTGTCTGTGAGACTTTAGGCATTGTACTTTGTGGGCAGACATTAAACAGGCATTTGGGAAACGTGGGTCTGTTTCAGGTGGATGAGGATGAGCCTCTGTTTCTCAGTCTGATAAATGACCTATTCCCTGGTATTCAGCTTGATGGAAGCACATATGCTGAACTTCAAGTTGCTGTAGCTCATCAGGTTGAGCTTGCTGGTATTGTTAACCATCCTCCATGGAACCTTAAGCTGGTTCAGGTATCTTAAAGACTTGTCACTCAGATGTTTAGCTCTGGATGTATATTTTATATTACTGAGTGGTCATTTGAAAGATATTTATTACTGTTTATTTACAGCTGTATGAAGCGTCACGAGTACGCCATGGCCTGATGACCTTGGGGCCAAGTGGAGCTGGAAAGACCATGGTTATCAACATTCTAATGCGAGCTTTGACTGAATGTGGAACGCCACACAGGGAGATGCGCATGAATCCCAAAGCAATCACTGCACCACAGATGTTTGGCCGTCTTGATGCAGCCACCAATGACTGGACTGATGGTATCTTTTCTACTCTGTGGAGGAGGACACTTAAAGCCAAGAAAGGTTTGTAACACAAAAGGTTAGTGCACATTCAAACCACGATTATGACTACTTTTTCTCAATATTCCTATTAAAGCTAAAGTTTTCATACACTACCCAGAATATTTTTTCAAATTAAAAATGCAATTCGTACAGTGGATTATGAGATTAATATAGAGGTTGTTTAGAGCAGTTAAAATATATATACAAATGTTCCATCTACATTTAATAAGCTGACTGACAGACAATATTTACAGAGTAACTAGGCTGCTGTATAGACTAGACTGAAGCAAAGTTCATTCGGTGTAGCAGTACTGTCTGGTAAAAGCAGCTTGTTGCTTAAGCATTAGACAGTAAGTCATACTATACAGGCTTACACAGAGTGAGAGATACTACCTGTAAAAAGTATAACAGAACAAAGACAGAACAGAATGAGTAACTGAAAATGCAGAGAAGTTAAATAAAACTCAATTGTCATGTCTTACATATGTGTATGCTTTAGGAGAGTTCATATGGATCGTGCTGGATGGCCCCGTGGACGCTATATGGATTGAGAATCTCAACTCTGTGTTGGATGATAATAAAACACTTACCCTGGCTAATGGTGACCGTATAACAATGTCTCCATCCTGCAAGCTAGTGTTTGAGGTGCATAACATGGATAATGCCTCTCCTGCTACTGTGTCCCGTATGGGTATGGTCTTCATGAGCTCCTCAGCTCTCAGCTGGCAACCCATACTCCAGGTACAATTGTTTTTTAAATTATCAGTGTCCGTGTTTGCTGTAAAGAAATAATGCAATGAAAGTTACACAAAATGCTTGGTGGATCATCAACTTTTTGTTGTAGGGATGGGCTCTGAAACGCAATGCACAAGAGGCACAAAGCATTATGAGTTTATATCACAAAATATTTGAGGATGCTTACTTGTATATGAAACAGAACCTCAAACCAAAAATGGAGCTTTTAGAATGCAACTACATAATGCAGGTTGGTGTCCAGAAAAATAAGATTTTTTTACATCGGTTTAAACTGTTTTGAGAAACACTGAATTATCTATTATTATCTATCATTAGTCTGTAAATCTGCTTGAGGGCCTCATTCCAACCAAGGAGACAGGGGGCTTGGCCAGTAGCAAACACATGGAACGCCTCTTTGTTCTCTGCCTGATGTGGAGCCTGGGAGCCCTTTTAGAGTTAGAGGATAGGGACAAACTGGAGGTTTACATCAGGACACATGGCAGCAACATTGATGTTCCTCAAACACAGCCAGGAGAGACTATGTTTGAGTACATGGTCAACCCAAATGGTGTAGTAAATCGTTTTCTGTCTTAATGTAGTTATTAAGCGAATTCCTGACTATTTTATTGTGCATATAAATGTATGTATGTTAAATTAAGGTGAGTGGTGTCATTGGAATCACCATGTGGGGGAGTATACCTACCCAACTGACCATGTGCCAGACTACACCTCCATCCTTGTGCCAAATGTAGATAACACAAGAACTTCTTTCCTGCTGGAGAGTATTGCCAAACAGCGCAAGGTTATCTTGTCATTTAAAATAAAGATAGAAGTATTTTTCATTCCAAATCATTCATTTATTAAAATATGTCATTGTTGTTGCTTTTTAGCTTTTATGTATGTCAGTGAAAGATGGATATTCTCTTTGTGTAGGCTGTACTTCTTATTGGTGAACAAGGGACAGCCAAGACAGTGATGATAAAAAGCTATATGAAAAAATATGATCCTGAGACAGACTTGTCAAAGTCCCTGAATTTCTCATCCGCGACAGAACCCATGATGTTTCAGGTAGAATATTTATGATGTTTTGTATGATAGATTTTACAGGTCTGGTTAGGTTTTGGTTGGCAAACCAATTTTTTTCAATTATAGCGAACAGTGGAGAGCTACATTGAGAAACGAATAGGCAGTACCTATGGACCCCCGGGAGGACGCAGAATGACAATCTTCATTGATGATATAAACATGCCCATTGTCAATGAATGGGGAGATCAGGTATTTGTAATATAAATTTGTGTATATACTGTACTGTATTGTAATATATAATCAGTTACTACAGTTTGAGTATTGTATGCGACTGTTCAAACAGATCACCAATGAGATAGTCCGCCAGATGATGGAAATGAGCGGCATGTATAATCTGGACAAACCGGGAGATTTCACTACTGTTGTAGATGTACAGATACTGGCTGCTATGATTCACCCTGGTGGTGGGAGAAATGACATCCCACAAAGACTCAAGAGACAGTTTACAGTCTTTAACTGTACTCTGCCATCCAACACCTCGATTGATAAAATATTTGGTAACTGTCCCTTTTTAATATTTTAATATTTAATTAATAACTTTTCTGCTTCCTCTGGCTTGTATGACACTTAAATAATTCTGCAGGTATCATTGGCTGTGGATATTTCCACACATGCAGGAAATTCAAGCCAGAGATATCACATATGGTAAAGTACCTCGTATCAGCTGGGAGGATTTTATGGCAGTGGACAAAGGTAGTCACTTGGAAGATGATTTTTCTTGAAGTATAGAATGTTGATAACATATCCTAGTGAGAAGACAAACTATTTAATAAGGAATCACGAATTTCCATATAAATGCTCACCAAATCTTTAGTGCATTTTACTGTAAATTGATATCTATCAGTGAAGATATAACCTGATTTGATGTTTTTACATTGAAGGTAAAAATGCTTCCCACACCATCCAAGTTCCACTATATCTTCAATTTGAGAGACTTGTCTAGGATCTGGCAAGGAATGGTAAACATTAGGGCAGAGGAGTGTAATGGTGTTACCACTCTCCTGGCTCTTTTCAAAAGTGAATGTACAAGGGTCATTGCTGATAGGTACATTTCTTACATACACTGTAAATCCCCAGGTAAATGCTTTAGAAATAAACTACAGCTATATGAAATGTTGCTTTGCTGTAGATTTATTTGCTCTGAGGACAGAGACTGGTTTGACAAGGCTATATCTTCTGTGATCAAAGAGCACGTTGACCCCACTATTGTCCCAGAACTTCATCCTGAGCCATACTTTGTAGACTTCCTGCGAGATGCTCCAGAGCCCACTGGAGAAGAAGAAGATGATGCCTGTTTTGATGCTCCTAAAATTTATGAACTGGTATGAACTTAGAGCACTGTATGATATTTGTACAGTAAATGTTGAAAGCTGAAAGCTGTTTGAGCAAACATGTTCTTCCAGGTGCCAGACTTTGAGGTCTTATCAGAAAAATTGATGATGTATCAGGCCCAGCACAATGAGATTGTAAGAGGCTCTAGCCTAGATCTGGTTTTCTTCACAGATGCCATGACTCATCTTGTGAAGGTCAGACTAGAAGTCGATGTTATTAGATATATATCCTTTAGACCAGGCTATAGATAATTCTAAATTATTTGAGGTTTGCCTTCTTTTAGATCTCCCGAATCATTCGTACTGACAATGGAAATGCTCTCCTGGTGGGGGTGGGAGGATCAGGGAAACAGAGCCTGACTCGCCTGGCTTCATTTATAGCTGGATACAGCATCTTCCAGATCACACTGACAAGGTAAGAAAAGAAAAAGTAAAACTGCTATCAGCTGTTGTTTTCTGACTTAGTAGAGCTACTTAAAAAGTATCCATACAGTAACAAGATAAGGTATTATTTTAAATATGTGTAAAAAGTCAAGTTTTACATAGTTGTGTTTGTCAAAAGACTTATTACATTTTTTAGTAGTAATATATGCTCCAAAATGTATCTTAATGTTGATTGGTGCTACAGCCCTGCCAGCAGTGCAGATATTTGTTCTAGAATTTTCTACATGAATTAGTGATTAGTGAATTTCAATTATTTCTACGTTTTAGGCTATTCTCATTTATTGTAATTTCATAACAATGAAACCAAAACTAAAACCTAAAGTGCTGGGCATTAAAGATTGTAGTAAAATAAGAAGAGTAATCTACTGAAGGCCTATTTCTTAATTCTTACGCTGCTATGTATTTTTCTCATCAGGACATACAACATAAATAATTTCATGGATGACCTGAAACTGTTGTATAGAACAGCTGGGGCTGAGGGGAAAGGCATCACCTTCATCTTCACGGACAATGAAATAAAAGATGAAGCCTTCCTTGAGTACCTCAACAATGTTCTTTCTTCTGGAGAGGTGAAGACTTCTATTTTGATAAACAAACCACACAAATCCACGATTACCCTACACTATTTTGCATTTTGATAATGTTAGAACTTCCATATTCTTTCTCATTGGTCCCCATATCTTCTCTGTGTGCAGGTCTCCAATCTGTTTGCTAAAGATGAGATGCAAGAGCTCACCCAGAACCTAATCCCTGTGATGAAAAAAGAGTTACCACGTGTCCCGCCAACTTTTGACAATCTTTATGACTACTTCATATCTCGATCCAGAAAAAATCTACATGTAGTTCTTTGTTTCTCACCGGTAGATCAAACTTTGTACAGTATACTTAAATTAAATTGTATTTGTTACTCAAAAGCAGAAATCCAAATACTTTATTTATTGCTCTGTTTCTCTGCATCTTTATTTATTTAAAGTGTTATTGTTATGTTATGTGTAGTACTTTCTTTAATGTTTTGTATTTTTACACATTTCAATTTCTGAAGATTCTGCTTTCTGTGTCTGCTTTCTTTGACAGGTGGGGCAGAAGTTTCGCTCTAGATCCCTGAAGTTTCCAGGGCTGATTTCTGGCTGCACAATGGACTGGTTCACCCCTTGGCCCAATGAAGCTCTGGTGGCTGTGTCTAACTATTTCTTATCAGATTTTCCAATGGTTTGTTCCACTGATGTGAAGGCCTCTGTGGTGACCACCATGGGTACATATCACGACAAAGTATCTAACACCTGTGAAAGCTATTTTGAAAGGTACAACCAGCAAATCATCATATTGTTACATTGTAATTAACTATTTATACATGTTCTTGAGTTTTTATTATTATTAATGTGTATTATTATATGTGTTAAGTAATTCACATGTACTTGAAGTTGTTTGTTTGTTGTCTTTTAGATTCAGAAGAAGAACTCACGTCACCCCTAAATCCTACCTATCTTTTATAAATGGTTACAAAACACTGTACACTGAAAAGTACAACTACATCAACACACTAGCAGAGCGCATGAATGTTGGTAAGAATGTTCAGCAGCAAGCATATGATTAGTGTAAAGAAGACATGTCTAGAGAATATTGCAAGCTTTAGTGAGGGAGGGAACTTTAAAAGATGTTATTGATATGCAGGGTTGGCCAAATTGATGGAGGCTAGTACTTCTGTGGCTCAATTATCCAAAGACCTTGAAGTCAAGGAAAAAGAGCTGGCTATAGCATCTGTCAAAGCAGATAAGGTGAAACACGCTAGAAACTCTAGGATCTTGTGGATAAAGATGTACAGTATATGTAATGAAAGTGTGACAGACATGAATAAATTACACAAATAATTTTATTCATTGGTCAGAGTTGTTCATGGTTAATGTTTTTTGGCTGTATCCACATACTGTAGGTAGTGGCAGAAGTGACAATCAGTGCTGAAGCTGCTACCATTGTAAAGAATGAGGTCCAGATTGTGAAGGATAAAGCTCAGAACATTGTGGAGGGAATTGGAAAAGAGAAGGCTGTTGCAGAGGAAAAACTGGAGGCTGCCAAGCCAGCTTTAGAAGAGGCTAAAGCTGCACTGAATGTGAGTTGCACGTAAAATAAAAAATAAAATTTACATACACAAATTTGTCATATCAAATGTATCTTAATGTGTACCACGTTATGCCTAAACTTTACAGACTATCAAGCCTGCTGACATTGCCACTGTAAGAAAATTGGCTAAGCCTCCACATCTGATCATGAGAATTATGGATTGTTGCCTGCTATTATTTCAAAAGAAGTTAGAATCTGTCTCTGTTGATCCAGAACGACGCTGTCTTAAGCCATCATGGGGAGAAGCACTGAAGGTTTCAGAAATCATTTTATAGAAATTTGTGTTGTAATTTTGGATGGATGGATGGATGGATGGATGGATGGATAGATAGATGGATAGATGGATAGATGGATAGATGGATAGATGGATAGATGGATAGATGGATAGATGGATAGATAGATAG
>JAUYWH010000009.1:15314768-15366505 GCA_034779795.1 Ctenopoma multispine | reverse complement strand
TAGATAGATAGATAGATAGATAGATAGATAGATAGATAGATAGATAGATAGATAGATAGATAGATAGATAGATCTAATTGATGCTACAAGAATTTTCATTTTTACAAACTTACTTATGGCTGTCTTTTGTCCATTTTCTTTGTCTACTTTTAGCTTATGAGTGCTTCTGGTTTTATGGCCTCCCTCCAGCAGTTTCAAAAGGACAAAATTAATGAGGAAACAGTAGAACTGCTGAAGCCATACTTAGACATGGAAGATTACACAATGGAAAATGCGAAAAAAGTGTGTGGTAATGTAGCTGGCCTGCTAGCATGGACCCGGGCAATGGCAGTGTTCTTTGGCATTAATAAAGAAGTGCTACCACTCAAGGTAAAGTCAGTCGTCATCATGGCAGTAATTTTTTTACAATGTGAATCTTTTACAGCTGACCTTTCTGAAGGTTTTGACTACAAAGTATAGGTCATATTAGCCTTTCTGTATCTACTGCATTATACTGTATATAAGAATAGGAAGAATGTAGTATGTAGTCATACTCAATAAATGTGCTATCCTATAAAGTGATGGTACTAAAATGCTGCTTTATTTTTTTGTCATTCATACTGTGCTCTGTGTGGTTTTGTGAATTGTGCTGTGTTCAGGCTAACCTGGCCATTCAGGAAAACAGACTCAACGCGGCTAATAATGAGCTAAGCAAGGCTGAGGCCCAGCTGGCTGAGAAGCAAGCAGAATTTGACAAAGTCAAGGCCAAATGTGATGCTGCTATGAAAGAGAAACAGGTGTGTGTGAACCTTAAAAACATCGTATTTTTTGTTTAGTATTGCCGTTGAATTGGGCATTAAACTTGTGGATCACTTAAAATATGTTTTCAGGACTTGTTGGATGATGCGGAGATGTGTAGAAATAAAATGCAGGCTGCATCTGCACTCATTGATGGACTTAGTGGAGAGAAGGTTCGCTGGATAGAGCAAAGCAAAGAATTTAAATCAGAGATAAACAGGTAGGCCAAAAAGAAACTTAATTTATTTATGAAAAATATTTTCATATATTCATCATTAGGTTTTGGAAGACTTTTTTAAAATCATGAAACTCTTGCTGTAATTAAATTCTGATCTTCTTGGCAGGCTTGTGGGTGACGTGCTCCAGCTCACAGGTTTCCTGTCATATTGTGGACCATTCAACCAGAGTTTCCGTGACATGTTGCTGAAGGACATCTGGGAGGCAGAGCTCAGGAGCCATAAAATTCCTTTTACAGAAAATCTCAACCTAATATCTGCACTGGTGGACCCTCCCACTGTAAGAACAAGAGAGACCCAATTTTACCTCATTAGTAGCTACAGAAAAAGTATTAGTATAATGAAACACATGTATGCTCCTCTGTATGTTTAAGATAAGTGAGTGGAACCTTCAAGGGCTCCCAGGAGATGACTTGTCTGTACAGAATGGCATTATCGTCACAAAAGCAACAAGATATCCCCTCCTCATTGATCCTCAGACTCAGGGAAAGTCTTGGATTAAGAAAAAAGAAAAGGCTAATGCACTCCAAGTAAGTAATGAAATAGAGTAGAGTTGTGCCACTTCCACTCAAATTAGGTTGTTTGGTAACAAAAAGAATGGGATTAATCTGTGCTCACTCTTTCAGGTGACATCACTAAACCACAAGTTCTTCCGCACTCATATGGAAGACTGTCTTTCTTTGGGACGTCCAATGCTTATTGAAGATGTAGGTGAGGAACTTGATCCTGCTCTTGACAACATCCTTGAGAAAAACTTCATTAAATCTGGGACCAGTTTTAAGGTAATAAGCTGTAATACCCTGTTGAAATCAACAATACAATTGCTGTTACAATTAAAATTTTTATCATCGTCTTATTTTCTTGGATTCATCTTGTGTAGGTTAAAGTAGGAGACAAAGAGGTAATTGTGATGGATGGTTTCCAGCTCTACATAACCACCAAACTGCCTAATCCAGCATACACCCCAGAAGTCAGTGCCAAAACCTCCATCATTGATTTCACTGTAAACATGAAAGGTCTTGAGAACCAGCTACTTGGTCGGGTCATCCTCAGAGAGAAACATGTCAGTGTCAATTTTTTCATGTTGTATATGTTGTTATTTTGTGTGTATTATCTGTAGGTAATGTAACATTACACTATATAGTGAAAAAGTGTTTGAGGGGCATCATGAGATACTAGTCTATTTGAATATTTTCTCCAGTATTACGTTATATTCATTACAATATTGTGTGTGTAGTATTGGTCATGTCTTGGCATACTTGTGAATTTTAGTTCTATTAATAAATTGTGACTTATTTAAATTTTTGTAACAGGAACTAGAGGCAGAAAGACTAAATCTAATTGAGGATGTTACTGCCAATAAGAGAAAAATGCAGGAGTTGGAAGACAACTTGCTGTACAAGCTCAGCAGCACAAAAGGTAGTTACTGGTGCAGTTTAATGCCATACCTGTAATGTATTATATATTTCTATATTTGAAAAAGTGTTTCTGTTTGTCTGGTATAAGGTTCCTTGGTTGATGATGACTCCATGATTAGCATTCTTAGTACAACTAAGCAAACTGCCGCAGAAGTGAGTGCAAAGCTTAGTGTTGCAGCAGATGCAGAGCTGAAGATCAATATAGCTCAAGGAGAATATCGTCCTGTTGCTTCACGAGGCAGCATCCTTTACTTCCTTATTACAGAGATGAGTATGGTCAACGTCATGTACCAAACCTCCCTGGGTCAGTTCCTCAAAATCTTTGACCTGTCATTGGCAAGGTATGAAACTGATTAAAAAAGTATATCTGAAAAATCTTCTGGTTTGAATAATCAGACAGTAGACAGTAAACAGACAGTAGACAGTAAAAGCTTTTGTACTATGTACACCTTATACAGAATCCCAATCAGCTACGCTTTATTAATCCCTAGGGAAATTATGTGGTCACACTTGGCACTGTTATAAATTAACTCCTTCCGAAATTAACCCAATCATGGTTTACTGTCACAACACTTTTGTCTCAAAAGAAGAAGGAGTAAACAAAAAGAATATGGTAACATATACAACTGTGACTTCATGGTGTATTGACGTGAAACATTGCTGACACTTGTCAGATAACATTCTTTATCATATTATCAGCACACTTTGTTGCACTCTCCTCAGCCTACTAATATTCTAATCGTCATCATTTTTTTCAGGTCTGAAAAGTCCTTTAAGACTCAGAAGCGAATTGCAAACATAATTGAATGTCTGACCTATGAGGTGTTCAGATACACTGTGAGAGGACTCTATGAAAACCACAAGTTTATCTTTACACTTTTGCTTGCTCTGAAGATTGACTTACAGAAGAAGAAAATAGAGCATAACAAATTTCAGGTTCTTATTAAAGGTAAGATAATTATGACTGCTATGAATTTGTTAACCTTTCTTTTGTTAGTCTCTGACTGTGTTCACTAAACAAATAGGTGGTGCAGCTCTTGACCTGAAGACCTGCCCATCAAAGCCTTTTAGTTGGATCCTGGATACAGTATGGCTAAATTTGGTAGAAGTCAGCAAATTGTCCCAGTTCTCTAACATCATATCTCAGGTAACATGACGTTTCATGGATCATCTTTCTGAATCCTCTGAATAAGTGTCCATACAAAGTGGAGCTGCTGTCATTTTGTAGGTGTCTCAAAATGGGAAACCCTGGAAAGCTTGGCTTAATCTTGATGCACCAGAGGAAGGTGTATTTCCAGAAGCATACAATTCACTTGATGTCTTCCATAAACTTTTGCTAATAAGGTTGGGTCTTGCTGCTTTCATGTTTTCACATACACATAATAGTAATGCAGTATTCTTATTAACTACAGTATGTCTTCCAAAGGTCTTGGTGCCCTGACCGTACCTTGTCACAGGCAAGAAAGTATGTGGCGGAGTCCTTGGACATGAGGTTTGCCGAGCCAGTTATCTTGAACCTTCACAGCACATGGGAGGAGAGTGATCCGCATACCCCTCTGATTTGCTTCCTTTCCATGGGCTCAGATCCCACAGATCAAATTGAAGCCCTTGCTAAGAATCTACAACTTGGTGAGCTTTCGCACCCTCTACCTATCAAATTTGTAACATTTATAATATTCTCCTTTTACCCTTGAAAAATAATTTCTTGCTATGTTGTTGTGCCTTGTAGAATGCAGAGCGATATCCATGGGGCAAGGTCAAGAAGTTCATGCGCGAAAGCTTGTTCAAACATCAATGATACAGGTGTTTATTTAAAGTTAATGAAGTAGTATGCTTTATGAATGTGAGCTCTGAAACATTATTTGTGATTATTTCACCTGACATGTTGCCTTTGTATCTGCATATGTTTAGGGAGGGTGGGTCCTTCTGCAAAATTGTCATCTGGGTTTGGAGTTTATGGATGAGTTGTTAGAAACCATCTCAACTGCAGAGACCATGCATGATACTTTCAGAGTGTGGATTACCACAGAACCACACGATCAGTTCTCTATCACTCTCTTACAGGTAACCCTTTCTAAAAGTTTTATCCAGTTATGAATTCATAACTTAATGTATACCTTTGTATTCTGATATAACCTCTGTGACAGTACATGTACAAGCTTAGAGCAAATGCGTGTCATCTCTTTACCTCTAGTCTTCTATCAAGTTTACCAATGATCCACCGCAGGGAGTGCGTGCTGGCTTGAAACGGACATTTGCAGGAATTTCACAGAACCAATTGGAAGTCAGCAACCTGCCCATGTGGAAGCCATTGCTCTACAGTGTTGCCTTTCTCCATACTGCTGTGCAGGTAACTTTTATTTGAAGGGTCACTGATGACGTGGAGTGAATGAGACAAGACATCACTATTTTAATTCTGCAGTTAAAGGGGTACTGAATGTTTTGACCTTAGTTCCCCTGTGCTCAAAATCCCAAAAATGAAGAAAAAATAATGATTATATATAAGTTTATTTGTAAATATTTGTTTTATTGCTTTATTTTTGAGGAACGACGTAAATTTGGACCATTGGGTTGGAACATACCTTATGAGTTCAACTCTGCTGACTTCACTGCAAGTGTTGAATTTGTTGAGAAACATTTGGATGATTGCGGCCCTAAAAAGGTGAGAATTCTGCAGCTGTGGTCTAATTTTAAAATGTTCATATTTATGCCGCTTAACATTATGTGCTTTTCCCCACAGGATGTGTCATGGGTAACTGTACGATACATGCTAGCTGAGGTGCAATATGGAGGAAGGGTTACAGATGACTATGACAAACGCTTACTCAAGTGTTTTGCTCGTGTAAAAAAACATTTTTGTTTATTCATGTGTTATATTTCTGTTTTCGTAGTAGCTGTATTTAATTTGTTATACTACATGGGACTTTGTATTGCAGGTGTGGTTTAGTAAAAAGATGTTTGACCCTTCATTTTGCTTCTACACTGGCTACAAAATTCCAGTGTGCAAGACAGTAGAGGAGTACATGGAATACATTCAGAGCTTGCCTGCTGTGGATTCACCACAAGCTTTGGGGCTGCATCCTAATGCTGATATCACGTAAGGACTCTTTGTCCTGAGACTGTTAATGACTTTTAAGGATGATGCTGCACGGGGTATGTCTACGCTACTATAATGTGCAATATTATTACTAACATAGAATTTTTTCTTTGTGTTAAATGTTGACCAGATATCAGACAAACACATCTGCTGAAGTGCTAGACACAATCACAAACATTCAGCCCAAGGAAAGCGGAGGTGGATCAGGAGCAACTAGAGAGTCCATTGTTTACAGCATAGCAGAGGACATGTTAGATAAACTGCCTACTAATTATGTGCCACATGAGGTCAGTTTGTTTTATCATTAGTCACAATCATTTTTCTCCACCAAATAAAATCTAAATTCTACAATTTTCATGTGTTAAGGTTAAAGCCAGGCTTTTGAAGATGGGAGCTTTGAATCCAATGAACATCTTCTTACGTCAGGAGGTTGATAGAATGCAAAGGATTATCAGTGCGGTGCGCACTAGTCTTACTGACCTTAAGTTAGCCATTGATGGCACTATTATAATGAGCGAGGTCAGATTACCAATTCAGCCTATCACTCACTCTAAAACAGCAGCACTGTCTGCAAAATAGTTTTTTTCCAGTTTCAAGTGCAGTAAAGCTACTTATCTGTACTTGACTTCTAGAATCTCAGAGATGCCCTAGACAATATTTTTGATGCCCGTGTACCAAACCTTTGGAGGAAAATTTCATGGGAGTCATCCACACTGGGCTTTTGGTTTACTGAGCTTCTAGAGAGAAACAAACAATTCCACAGCTGGGTGTTTGAGGGAAGACCTAAAACCTTTTGGATGACAGGCTTCTTCAACCCCCAGGGTAGGTAACAGTTTTTTTGTAAAATAGGAATGTATTTGTGAATTAAGAATTGTGTTAAGATGCTAAAATGAAAATCTCAATCTCAAGTAAATGCCACCATCAGCAATGTTTGTATCTGTGTCCAAGGTTTGATCTGTGTTCAGACTACATAACTGCAATAAAGTAATAATGTCTTTGCTGGGTGATGTTTGCAGGGTTCCTAACAGCTATGAGACAGGAAGTAACAAGGGCAAACAAAGGCTGGGCTCTGGACACAGTTACTCTGCACAACAAAGTACTGAAGCTGGCAAAGGAGGAGATAACAGCTTCCCCTACAGTGAGTCAGAAAGCATGAAAATTCAGTATTGGCAATAAACCAAGTAATAATAGTAAAACAAAAATCTCAAATTTATCTTACAGAAATTAATTCAACAGATCAGATGTTGCAGTAAGCACAACATTAATTATTAATTATTCTGTATCTGACCTGTGCCTGCAGGAGGGAGTTTATGTTTATGGTTTGTACCTGGATGGTGCTGGTTGGGACCGGAAGAACACCTATCTCATTGAGTCTTCACCTAAAGTGCTTTTCACACTCTTGCCTGTCATTCACATGTTTGCCATCAACTCAATGGCACCGATGGATCCTAAACTCTATGTCTGTCCCATCTACAAGAAACCAAGGCGCACAGACCTGAATTACATCACAGCAGTGGTGTTACCTACCATTGAGTCACCAGACCACTGGATTTTGCGTGGGGTTGCCCTCCTCTGCGACATCAAATAAAATATATATACATGACTTTATGAACATGTAGCAATAAAAGAATAGTGTGTGATAAAAGAAAGTGTGTGATTAATCGTACAAAACTGCAAATGTCAAAACCACCAAGAGCAGTTAGTACATTTACAAGGACAGGGATTCTGGACCACTGTGTGGGTAAGAAAACAGTTTTCAAATGAGCCATGCATCACATTAGGAATCAATTAATCTTCATGTTTGTTCTGTACAAAGGACCTGTGGCAAATGCATGTCTTACAACAACTTTTTAAGTCTGTTGAGGACAGAGCTACCTAGTTAATCACCATGTTGCCATCTTAACCTAGAACAAGGTAAGTTTTTACTTATTGGTCTTTATATCAAACAAGGTGTTGCTGCTAATACTTAAAGTACTTGCACTGTTTGTATACAAACATCTCGTACGATGAAGGCAATCAGGAGCTTTGGAGCTCCAAAAGGTAGCCGATGTTGGTTAAATGTATGTAGTGTAGTTTTCTCACTGTAGGACTAAATATTTTTACACTAAATAAGTGTATGCTGCCAATGTTTTTAGTAAGCACAGCAGGAAAATATTTTGATATAGTTATGATAACAATGTTATTGCAATGAAAAAGCAACTATACCCAACTATATGCTATTTATTTTTTTAATAACACTTTTTACAAATATATGTTAAAGAGAGACATTCAAGCCAACTGACTGCCTTTATTTTAAAAAAATGTGTTGCCTGTGTATTTTTATTAAATTACATTCAGTGTTTGGTAAGATGCTTTCTAAAAATACTGTTAGGATTAGTCAACTATTAGTTTAATGTTAAGATGAGTTATAGGACTGAATGCTTGTCAATATAATGAAAAACATTTCAGCCAATAAAGTGTATCTGTGAAGTGAGTGTGTGTGTGTGTGTGTGTGTGTGTGTGTGTGTGTGTGTGTGTGTGTGTGTGTGTGTGTGTGTGTGTGTAAAAGGGGAGGGAGTGCTGTTTTTGTGATATGCCCTTTTCCTCAAAGTGAATACTGGGGTAAAGACGAGCAACTGGCGCCAACCATCAAACCCCCATCCCCTGAGTGATCAACAATAATGTCAAAAGGGGAAATGAGTGTCCCTTTGAAAAGTGTTCTTCATCAAACCCAATTAATTCCGCTCCATTCCCTTAGTATTTCCACCGTTGACTGTGTCCTGCTAGTCAGCCTGTTAACTAGAGCCTGAGCCCTGGCAGAGGTCATGCTTAGCCAAGCAAAATAACATAATAATGTGTGTAATTAATTATTAGTTTTAAATAGTAGATACTAGAAAGTTCAGGTTGTTAAATATACCTTTTCTGATAAAGATGTGTTAACACAGAGTTATCTGTAGCTAGAGCAAAGTGAGACTTTTTTAAAACTGTTTGCTGATTTATTATACCAAACTTCAGAGGCATGTAAATAGTGTAAATATTTAGCATTTGCTGTCCCTGCAAAATGAACAGCACAGCAGAGACAGAAATAATTAAATACTCATTTATATACATAAAAGTCCTAACTGTCAACAAAAGTGATGAATTTTGCATGTAGGTTGTCTATCTGTTAAGACATTTTTACAAAATGCAAAGATATAACCTAAACCTTAGAAATAGAAACCTCCATCTAAAAATAAATTGCGCCAGTTAAGCTACACAGGCTACTGGAGGGCAATTAGAACTTGAGGCCTTGTGGCCTCTGCAGCCTAGCAGATGAGGCCTCCTGACACCCCTGGTTGGGTCTGATGGAGTGGAGCTTCATCTGCCTAACAGCCTGGCAAAGCTCCATGGGCCTGGATGAACACAACAGGCCTCCATCAGACCTGCTCACTCTGTCACAGCTTTTATGGTCTATTGTATGGCAGTGCTCATTAACGGCACTAAGTCATGTTGTTGCCCAACTAATAGATGTGAGAAAAGAAAAATTACTCACAATGAAAGTGCTTCTACAGTAGTGTTACTGTAAATTTATGTATATCTAAAATTATGCATTACATTACATGGACATATTTATACATGTTTTTTCTAGTAAAAGTAATGTTCCTTTATGTCTTTGGCTTTTTAGTTCACAATTGTCAACAAAACCAGAAATGCTGCCATTTCTAAAGGCCTCTCAATCCTTCTTCCTACATCATTATAGTGGGTGTCCACAGTGGATACCAAATAAACATTCCTTGAGTTCTCAGTATTACTAGTATAATGAAACTTAATGACATTTGTTTGGTAAATAGAGGTTCTGTTCCTTTTTCCTTCATGCCATGAAATTGGAATTAGATTTTTTGGAGACACCATAGAAATCATAATTAAGAAATTCTACCTTATTATCCCAGGACTGTTCTGCATCAGTTTAATTTATACATATCATCCACATACATTATGAATATCTCACCCACTGTCACCATGACCTTATGTGTCTGAGTGACGTCATCTCCAAGTTGTGATCCAGCAGTTACATAAAACTGTGCTATTTCCAAGAGGTAAGAGAAGCTGCCAGTACCCATTAACTTTCCCACTCTAAATCTTAAGTAGACTTAAGACTTAAGTAAATATTTTATCAACAGTGCTATGAGAAGCAAGCTTTAGAAACAAGGATGAAGATTAACAGTGTAAAATGAAGAACAACAGTGATATGTATGGCTGTATTTGTAAATTAGAAATCATTTAAATGGCATGGTTTGAGGGGAGAGGCAAAGTTAATCGGGTTTTTCAGGGGCATTTGAGGGCATTCTGTCTATGGCTGAGAATCTGAGGTTAATCGCTTTAAAATCAGTAATTAGGTGTTAAGAGGTATGCTTGTCTGTTTAAATTAGCCTCTGAGCCAGATTACGCTCTGTGACTTCCGTTGACCTCTCCCATTAGGACTCAGTACTGTCCAAAAGGCAATTTTAATGATCTAAATAAATCAAAACAAAGGTTATTTTGAGTTTTCACCCAAAGCTGTCAAATTCTAAACAACTAAATAACATCAAAATGAAGCACAATAGTCCTTACTCTTTATGAAATATGTGAGTTTGTGTAATCTTACACCCAGTAGACAGAGTTTTAAGTTTCCTATTTTTGACAAGAACATTCAGAAAACCACTCAAATAAGACAGCAACTTACATAAATTTGTATAAATGTTCAAATTTGTGATCATGCAGTAACTCATAATATAAAAACATTCCTACAATTGACCACATGGCTCTACTTAGCCTTTCACATACTATTCAGATATTGTCTGAAACACTGACCAAGTACAAAATTGTGAGTTTTAATTTTGTGATGGACTGGATCAGTATTGCTCGCTCTAAAGCTGCAATGTGTTGTGTGTTCTGACACCTGTTGATTATGGCAAGCATTCATTTTGACCTTTTTCCACCACAAAATTAAAACCACCTACATTTCATTTTTGCTGTGACTGATCTGTGTATATAAAATCTTTAATACATTCATGTTTAAGATTTTTTCTTACTCAAACGTAAGTGTCTATTCCCAAACAATTTGAACCAAATTTAAATAAATGACCACCAGAGATTTGATCAGTTATCCATGGAGTGAAAAAACCTCTTCATTGAAAAGTAATTACATTGTTATTAAAAAATGTCTGATTTTTTTTTCATGTCAAAAGTCCTTTTCATTGGTACAGGAAACAGACGAAGCATAGTTTGTAAACATTTACAGGAGCAGGTCAGCAGTCCATCCACACTGTCTCATCTGATCACATGTGCTGCCAGGTTTTATCCATCGACTGAATGTGCTCTTTGGCCTTCATCCTGAGTGTGGCGATGCTGGAACTTCTGTCGTCCTCCATTGGGTATTTATCAGTGAAGCTGGGGGGGCACTGGTAGGGAGGTGGGCCCATGGGCTGCATACCCTGGACCATGCCAGGTGGAGTGTTCAGATAGCTGTGGCTTGGATAGGAAGGCTGCAAGCCCTGTGGAGAGCCCATGAACCCTGGGATAGTATGCATGGGTGTGGCACTCGAAAGGGGTGAAGTCAACCAGGGATCTAGAGGCATTGGATTGGCTACTGGACCCACACTTGGCGGCATGGGAGGGCGATTGAAGGAAAGCATGGGGGAGTCATGGAGCTTCATAGTGCTAGTGTCCATCTTTTCTTGACGTCTCCATTTTGCCCTTCGGTTCTGGAACCACACCTGGATGACAAAAAAATGAAATAATATGAGAAATAACATTATCAGTATACTGATGTGCAGGTATTGAGACTTAGTAGCACAAATCATGTTATCCGAACATAAAAAAATCTTGTGAAGATTTGTGGTGTCTGCCACAGTGCATTTTTTTATTATTACTAGAAATGAGCAGGAGTCCAAAATATATTTTTGGTGTCTTCAGAATTGTTGATTGAAAACAACTTTTAGTTTAGTTTAGTTTAGTTTAGTTGTCCTTGATATAATTTGTATTTGTCTGATTGTGTTATAATCTGGATCAAGTGTTTATAGTAAAAATAGATTTGGAACATGTTTTTTAAGAGGCGCTGTAGTAAACGTATTTATTGGAAATGTTTTGCAGCCAGAGAGAAACTATAAATCATCTGAAAATTCAGTGTGGTATACTGTATATTAAGATATTATCTAGTCTTTACCTGAACTCGAACCTCAGGCAAGTTGACCTTCATTGCCAACTCCTCACGACTGTAGACATCTGGGTAGTGGGACTTCTCAAAAGCTCGCTCTAGCTCATGAAGCTGGTATGTGGTGAATGTGGTGCGATTTCTTCTGTGTTTCTTTTTACTGTGCTCTTCCTCTTTTATGGTCTCTGGAGACCCCTCAGCAGTGTCCACTTCCTTCTGCAGGTCACTCATTTCTCCATCACACTTGTCACCAGAGAAAATGTCAGATTCTAATGTGAAGAAGAGCATAATATAGTACAAATCATATAGTATAGTACAATACAGATTTTGATATGATGTCTTTCATTAAATTATTAAAATAGTTAAAAATGAAAATAGTCATCAACTGCCTCAGCATGGTTGGTGAATACCAAACTGAAAAGAATTTGGACTCATTGGCAGTATTTCTATGTGTGTTGAGGTATGATGGTTATGGTACTTTGGTTATGCATTTTAATAATTATTTAACACGTGATTTGCACAGAATATTTTAATGTAAATTGGCAATAAGTGGGGTATCAGGACGTTTGTCTATTAACACCAAATTAACACATCAGATTTAGTGTAATTTAGTGTAAAACATTAAAACAACTTGTATCAAGTCCTTAAATTCTGTCAATATTCTAATTTTGACAAATCTTATTTGACCAAGTAAAGCTAAGGACATCACTACAAAGTGGGGTTGAGTCCGGCAGTTTAAGGACAATTACCCCACCTACAACTCAGTAGGTATACAACTTTATCTGCATCTTTTCATGATAAATTTAAACCATTAAGGGTAAAACGTTTTAAAAAAGGAAAAAAAGCTGGCTGAACTTGCCTGGCAGTGAAATCTTAACTGAAATCTTAACTCAAGATAAAACAGCTTATTGTCTGATGGGTCTTTATACTGTTGAAGTCTTGGGAACAGTCCAAATGTCATTACATCTTTCACTGAATTCTTCCATTCCAGTAATTCCATAGTAACAGATGCTGCCTGTTAAACCTGCAAGTCCCCGCCTCTTCTAATCTAACAAGGGACTTCAGTTGGCTTTTGCCCAAGCCAAGTAAGCAATCATAGACCAGATTGTGAAGATTGTTTCTTCCAAGAAATAGATGTAGAGCAAATGGGCCATGTGTGTAATGTACCAAAGCTCATTAATCATACCAAATCGTATAGCGCAGGATGGTGAGTTGATCATTGGTGTGGACTAGAGATGCCAAGCAGCAAAAACTTTCTCTGACAGGGTGTTTATCTTAAAACACCAGAGTCAGGGTGTTCTGATCATTGTACAGAGCCCAATGCAAGATCATTGTAAATACATAAGTAAATGTAAGAAGCATAAAAATACAGGGTTACAGTTGGGGTCAGGAAGCATAAAAATACAGGCTGTGTTTAATATCTAAAACATTTAAAGGCAAGTAAAGTACCAGGTCTTACTTGCCCTGTGCACACAGCTGGATTGATTAGTGCATATATGTTCTTTGATAAATGTGTGACACACCTTCTGTGGAGACATAATAGATAAAAGAAAAACGTATGATCACAGTAATCCATATTATTCTTCCAATATTAACGTTCACTTAGATTCCTGCCCCTGGCCTGCATCTTTTGTAGTTTTTGTACTTTGTA
The DNA here is from genome assembly GCA_034779795.1 of Ctenopoma multispine. NCBI lineage: Eukaryota > Metazoa > Chordata > Actinopteri > Anabantiformes > Anabantidae > Ctenopoma > Ctenopoma multispine. The sequence continues at coordinate 15,353,175 of JAUYWH010000009.1, read as the reverse complement.
CTGTTCAGATACTGTATGTTTTATCTATGACAATTTACTGTTAATATTATCTTCTACAAAGCATACACGTGTCTTAAACTATTGTCAGGCTATATTCAGACAGCTATGCTATATTATATTCTACACATTTATTATATTTTACATATACCAATAATTGTTGTGTCTCTTGAAATACTTCAAGTTGACTAACAGCATTCAGACATGGTTACTCAGAGATAATGTAAGTTGCAGTCCCTTGGGATATACAGATGTCCATAAATGTACAGCCCTCCAACTGTTTTGGTTGTAGCTTTTTGTAAGATCTCCTAGGTAATAATTTAATTGGTAGCTAATAAATAGTTTTGTAACATCAGAAGGGTCGCATTTATTATAGGATTTATAGGATTTTTAGTATAAAAGTAGTTGCAAAACAAAATGAAAATGAAAATGACTTGTATGTATGAAACAATAAACATATTACATACACATTTAGCTGTTTAAATTTACTATAGAGGGTAGTATTGACTGGCAATAGGGTGTTTACACTGACTTCTTTGTTTCGATCCAGACCTACAAGTGGTTTCATACATACAGCAGACCATTGTGTATAAAAGCGTTATTAAACTGCAGGACTTTATTTTACACTTGCTCAATCCCATCGTTAACAAAGCAAACAAATAGGTTAGTCAGAATGGAATTTCCTATTAGGAACATAGTAAGCAGAGCACATATAGAGCAGAAGTAACAAATTACATTAATCTTGACACTCTTCCCTTCAGATGTGCCAGTAAACCTTGCCATGGCACAGAAAATCCTGAATGGAATGTAACTATTAGTCATATTATTATTGATAAGTTAATAAGGGAAGAAAGACAGCATAGAAAGACTTGTTACAGAGAAATGGCTATAAAAATATGTACAACACACAAACATAAAATTATCTAAAATGTAGTCCAGTTGATTTTTAATCCATCTGTCTTTGGCTGGCCTTTGTATTTCTGTTGTACTGCAGATGTGAGAGTCTGGTTTGCATAAGATATTTGCTAACAAATGACAAGCAGTTGTAAATATTGCGTATAAGTCTCCGACAAGCTGAATCCAACACTTATTCCACTTTTTGCACAGTTAAAGGCAACCCCCCCTCGCCCAAGTTATTATTGCTACTGAGGAAGGTTTTGTGCCTGATGAAAGGTTATGTTGTAAGCAAACTCACCTTGGTAGGAAGAATGTTGGGAGCTGTCACCCAGTTCTGGAAGGTGCCCATAGGGATCTGACGGGATGTGCTTTTCAGGGTGCTGTGAGTGCTCTCCATTGGCTTTTTGACTGCCATCATCTCCTACTGAATGAAGTAAAGAATCCTGGTCTTTAGTAAATCCCAGTATCACATCAATACTGTGTACTCTGCCTCCACCACTTGACCCAGCACCTTTTGCCATGTCATAGTTGTCAAGGCAGCTATCATCCACTATTCCTAGCGTATCCATTGACAAATGCATCCGAGCCTTTGACACTCTTTCTTCCTTGAAAAAGGCAAAACAAATTCTCACAACTAAGTGAGAAAAAGCAAAAGCAGCTTTGGTACTACTTTACATTTAATGGAAAAGACGTATGTAAAGTATGAGGACTGTTTAATTCAAGGATCACTTCAGTGAGGTTGAATGTGTTGTTTCCTCAGAAGCGGAACAAATTGACATTTTTGCCTGCAAATAAATGAGAGAAAAGAAAAAAGGACATTTAATAGGAATCTAAAGTCAGTAATTTATTCTGTCAATATTCTAGTCAATAGGATATCAGTATTAACAAGTATATAAATTACTTTAAAACGTGTGTGTAAATATTGTTCCAGTTTTCTTTACAGCAAATAAATAAATAATAAATGTTATTGTCCTGTTATGATTGATAATCACAAAAGTCATGTGTTGATGATAAATATGCCGATTTTTGTCAATTAAAGAAGATACATAAAGAAAATATTTGAAAGTTTATCTTAAAAATCTCCCTTCTCTAAATTGTCACTGTTTGTATCAGTGGGCATTTAATTTGGTATCTTTATATTTTGTCTATCTAAAGAAAACTTTGTCTTGAGAGACACCAACAAATAAGCTAGTGTGGGATAATATTTTCACCTCTTACTTGAACACATTAATAGATGTCATACTTAACAGACAGTACAATAGGTAAGTAAGTAGTCTTACCTTTTTCAGATTCCTACCACAGGCTACACTACGCACATGATGTCTCTGTAGTCCATAAGTAGTCTAATGACACTGACAATATTTAGTGTAGGCGGTTGTTACTCCCATTTAAATCCTTGAAATCCCCTGTGCACAAGTGAGCAAGCACATGTAATGTCTTTCTGTCCTGACAAAACTCTCCTTAGCCACAAGACACCAAAGCTTGCAGGGTAATGGTAGTAAAACCAAAGGGTATAAGAGGTTTATTAATTGGAATCCTTCCCCTTTAAGAATGACTGACAGTTGTTTTCTGGTCAAGTAATTGCTCCAAATGTGTCCTGCATTCAGACCACAGAGGGAGGCCATTGCTAATAATGCCTCCACAAAACTTTCTTTCAAAAAATCTATTGTCTGGAAGATAATGGCTCGTACAGAGAGTTTTTGCTAATCCCTTCATTAGAGACAATGTAAGGGAGAAAAGACACAAAGATGGACTTTTAACTTGAATGGCTACACATTGCAAAGACTTGTATTCATAAAATAGGCGTAGGCAATTCAGTCTTTATAAGCACTATTGCTTTTGGAATGGCAGACTTTAGTAATAAAATAGAATAGCATGAAGTCAATCAAATTCAACTGCATTACACTGTTTTGGGGGAAATTACTAAGCAGTGTTTTAATGGTTAAATTACACTGTACAAGAATGGAAATTTAATTTTTTATGATTATACCAGAGGACCAACAAGAAAACAACAACAAGCTAAAAGTTTAAGTATAGAGTTTCCAATTGTGTCAAATAAATATATTGCAAATTAAATGGCCTATTAGGTGAATAATCTTGTTCTGTCCCTGATAGTTCTCAGAGGAATTGGGTTAGGGGCCTTGTGCACATTTCATCCTGCATGCTACAAGTTTCTCCTTTGCCAGCTGGCAGAACCAAAGCTGTAGCAGCTTCAGTAGGTGTTGCAGAGATCAATCCCATTCTTAATGAGGCTAAAGACTTAACCAGAGATTTCCTCTGACCTCACTCCTCCTAACTAAAGATATATTTAGGAGTTTTCTGCATGCCAAACACAAAATCCAACACAGAAAAGTTGTGAAGAGTGTTTTTTGTTTTTACATGTGACAAAGCAAATGTTCCAAAAAACATTCAGCCAATTGTGAAAATGCATCATGTTTCAAACATCAGCTAAGCCAAATCAAGAGTATGCAGTCAGTATGCTCTATTTTAATATTATGTTATTATGCTTTTAAGGGGATAGCATTCTGCAGAATCATGAATGATAAAGGGTTAAAAAACTTTACCATTTAACATGGTTAAAGATCCAAGCACGGGTCTTTCATCCATGGTTCCACCATCTTAAGTCATATAGATGTGCAGCAGCTGAGGAAATTTAAATGCTAACAAGTTTAAAGCCACCTGCCAACACCGCCCGGTGTTGGCAGGTGGCAATGGTGGGTGGTGCCAATGCTTTCTACAAGCAGAATGGCTATGGGTAAGTGGCTTTGGCTGAACACCTTTTCTTGGTTGTCAAGGGTGTTTTCCAAGAAAGCAGAGCCTGAAGAGCTCATTACTTTTGCCTGTGAGAGACAAGCTTTGCTTTGTAAGAATGAAATTAAGAACTTAAAGATGCACGTGTTGCAGGGATTTGCCATGAAGTAAGTTGCAGCCACAGTGACAATAAAGAATGTTAGGCCTGGGTCTTCAATATTATAAGATACTAACACATTTAACTGGTAGTTGGGTTTTTTTCTGTTCTTTTGTGTCAGGGATGTGATTCAAAAGTATATTCTCACAAGGCAAACCACTAGAAGGAACTTTAGAGAATAGGTTCGCATTTTTTTAAGTCAGTATTGAAAGAATAGTTAGGTGACAATATATTCACTGAACATTTTTTGCTTGCTGCAGTACTGGTAATCAAAAGATCCCTTGCTAATGCAGTTTTAATGTAATTGATGGGCGGCAATCAAGTTTCAAAAATGCATGCAAACACGTATCTGACGTAAGCATCAGTCTGATCATCATCTGAGATCATCAAAACAAGTGAATAAATCCCTACTTTTTAGTCGTCTCTTTGCTACTAAGGCCTTTGCTTACACAAAACAGTGCCCCCCTGTTGCACTATAAGGACAGTAACAAAAATACTTTTACAAGATATTAGCGTGATTTGTAAAACTGGTGGTGATGGTTCGAGCCTTATGTTAGCCTAGGATAATTTTTTCAGTTAATTTCTGCACAAATCAGGCTGAACATATTTCCCACATCATTTACACTGAAAGCGATCAGTATTAACAGCAGGGAATTCCATTGTCACTGTTCATATCAGCACCTATTGTTTTAAGACAGACATGAAAAATGATGAACCTATCCTTTGTAATTACCTCAGTATGCTAATAATAGTCAAGTTAGTCGACTTAGAAGATCGTAATCAATATCACTGGTTAGTTATGTAGGTGAGAACATTTGTTGTGAGTGATTGAGGTTGTCTGATTGTTAAGGTGTTTATAGAGGTAATACATTCTATTTATACAACAATAATGAATTTTAACAGTTTTGTCAGTATGTAATACTTTGAATAAAAAGATCAGCTGATATTTTTTTAGCTTTTACATTTTAACTTGGGCATCTGTTTATAGATTTAGATTTATTGTCTGGTAAATATTTATATGAGTCTTTCTAGATACTCCTAATACCACCCAAGTCATAGGCTTGGGAAATTGATAATCATTTTTATCACATTATTATATTAAAGCTGTCCCTCTTTGCTTGTTTCCCCATTATCCTAATTGAGTACAAATTGGTTAAGAGGGTACAGTATAGCTATCAAGCTCCTTAGTTTTATCAGATGACAATTTAAGCCCTTGAGATCCTATTATGAAGAAAGCGGCTAATGTTTAAAGGCGCTGTGTCAGCTTACAGGGGGAAAGGGGGATGGTGAGCAGCAGGGGAATGACAGGGAGATGATGGAAAGGGAGGGTAAAATGCTGAGACTGGTCATGTGAATGTAATGTGTAGGAAAAGCTTAGTCTGTTGTCTTTTGTACAGTCATAGATGCCACTTCACCATCATTTTGTGTGAGACTTGTAAAACTTTTATTTATTATTTTTTGGATGGACTGAAAACAGTGTAATGTAGTTGCCTTTACTCCCTGGATGAACTGCTCTAATTTTTTTTTTTTTTATACTTTATAATACCAATGAAGTATGAAGTAATCTTATATGACTGTAGAAGTAAGAGAGTATGTACATTTGTTTTAACATCCACCAAAACAAGTGATCTAATTTGTAATGTGTGTCTAATCTGTCAATTAATAGAACGGACAACTGGTTTTAATGATAAAATGTTAAATGCAATGCAAAACAATTAAACATTAGTAAACCATATCCAGGGAGAACAGGAGACAACATGCTGTGCTATAGTTGAAGAGCATTCTTGGTACAGTTCTGAATGATAATACAGTTCTAAAATGTGAGTATTTCAACCCTTGGTTTTATCCTACTGCTATTCTACTTTATACATATAAGTATATTATACGTTTATTAGATAAGTGAAATAAAATTCAGATACTTTATCTTTTAATCTTTTGGTTTGTCACAATAGTCAAAGGGGTTAACCCTCACTCATCCAGATTAGGACCATCATTGACCCACAGTATGGTTAATGCTTCCACACTTAAGGTCTAATTTAACCCCTTTAACCTTTTAAATATAGCTGCCGAGCTACTGTCACAAAAAAGTCCAATACTTCATTACCTCAAAGATTTTATTCAAACATTTTAACAGACACTGATAGTTACATAAATAGTCCCATTGAAAACAAAGCAAATTAGTGAACACTCCACTTTGTGAGGCAAATTATGGGCTGTACAGAAGCCCTCTAAACTTACACACTGAACTTGAATGGCTTTTAAAGACCGGTGCATGATGCAGGGACACAGTAGTTTACTGCATGGTAGTCACATTATCCTACACTTCTCCTCTGCTGTCTGCTTTATTTCTGTCACTGTTGCCTGGGCTTTGGTTTTCAGTGTATCCACGTCCATGTTTTGAAGTTTTTTGAGGAATGACTCATTGGTCTCTTCCTCTTCCTCATCTTCATCTACCATTTTTGCAAGATCCTCTGGCAGGTCAATATCATCCCCAGCCATCTGAACTGTTGCACTGTCTTGAGCACTCTGCAAAAATAATATTACATTTATGAAAATGGTCAGACCCGTTATATTCTCACTAACAGACATTTTTACTTAGTCACATAATTTTTAGTAGCCACTGTGTAGCACCTGCACCCTAACCTTCTCTAAATCATATCATATAATGTCCACTATTATTAAAATATTTGCATGTTTAGACTACCCTAAAGAAAATAAATAATGGAACATTCATGGAAATAAATGGAACATAGGAATATAAAAATATAATACAGAATATCTGAATCCTAGCTGAATACTGAATACTGTTTTTGTATCTCTCTAATAGTAGCTTTGTTAGTATGTAGTAGTATAGTTCTTATTTCATAGCATTTTAAAGTCTTTCAAGTACATGGAAAACTGTTAACAACAGCAATACGAACTGCTGTTTAATTACTTTCCATGGATTGGAAATAACTATTACTAACAACTATTTTATGATTTGGGATAAAACTTCATTTTAATGAAGATAAATAGCGGCAGAATCAGGTGTCAGCAAATGAGTGGACTTGATCAGTACTAGATCATCACTTACATCTGGAAGTCGGTATTTATCTCTTAGTGCCACTCTTAGATTTGCCCTCTCAGCCTTTCTCGTGGCAAAGTCCTTATCACGCTGAATCCTACAGAAATCACACAAACTATATGTAAAACATCATTTATGCCTTGGTGGTGTATTTTTAGACTTTTGAATGTGCCCCATGCTGCTGTATTTTCACATCTCAAGGAAGACTACGCCCTTCAAGTGCGTTCACCTAGCATAAGGTTAGTGTATTAAAAGGTTGAAGGGTAGACAGAGAAGCAGTTGGCTGTGAGCAAAGGGTTCCTTAAAGATCAGTGTCTTATCAGCAGCAGCATTACCACATTGCAGTAATGTTGTTAGCAAGGGAAAACAGTCCACACCTAGAGTGCCTAATCAGAGTCAGTGAGATCATCCTATGAAACATTATCTTATTAATCTTGTTAACCAATGTCACTATCAACTACTTACACTGCAATGTTTTGATTTGGTTAAGCAAGCTCTGTCTCTGTCCTCATGCAATGTACATGACCTACAGTAGTGCGAATCTATGAATATGAAGCCTCTCTCATTTACACATATACAATGTCTAGATGTATTCATTTTATTTACAAAACCATGAGCAACGATATAGCCCCTTCTTGCGTTTTGTTAATTTACCAAAAACAGATTGGCCTGATGGGGGCAGAATGACTATGGGGAAAAATATGAAAGCCTTGAAGTGCAGAGGCCATCAAGCTTGGTCTGAATTGTAAAAGGTGATCTAAATCAATGTTCTAGCCTGCTATTAAACATAAAAATGTGATGCAGGAACAAGAGGAAAACAGACAAATGCAGCTTCACAGTTGTTTAAAGATGTTGATACACCTTTAGGAGTTTAAGATATGATTATACCTCAGATAAGTCACTATTGTTACTTTCTGTAACAGCCACAAATTTGGACATTAGCATTAATGTGAAATTTGATAGTTACATTTTATTGTAAGTCAGTATTTCAGTGGTTACAGTCATTAAAATACATGGGTTAAGGATAGGGTATGTTTGTGTTGTGTGTCAGAAGATATTCATTTAATTTACATTTTTTATTTGTAAAAATCTTTTCAGAAAAGAAAGATGAATATGACATTTGGCTCTATAAACATGGAAAAACCTATTGAACAGTAAGGTTTACATAACTGAGGTGGAAAATACACTAATTTATCTCCTCAATCCAGATTTACCTGTCTGGCCTAGAAAAATTTTACCTACGTCATTGGTGTTATACTGTAAGCCCACTTCCGTAAGCCTACCTGTAGTAGTAATTTTATCATCAGTACCATAGGGCAGATTTGTACCAGACTTGTCCCAGGTCTATTTACAGGTGGTCTCCTCAGGCCCTGACTCTGTTTTAATAAGATTAGTTGCACCCAGAGCTGCAGCTTGACACAGATCTGTAGCTAATTGATGTCTTTGCCAGGTCTGTGTTCCTTTCACCTTATTTCCTTCCACGCTATGCCATCTGTACACAAAGGCAATCATCTCAATTTACATGTGCTTTGTCAGAAACACAAACCGCTATAATTTCCAACTCAAATTAAATCATAGTGTAGCAGGAGGCAAGCTTACTCAAATCGTTTTGAAACCTGAACTGTAATCAAAGCAGTTTTACCTCTTTCTAAAACTGTGACTCAGGCAGAGACCTAAATATGGTTTCTAACATAGATAAAGTGAACTTACAACTTTAACTTAATTACAATTGAAGATAACTAACTAATATCATCATTACTTTAGAGCGTAAGGTGATTAAATAATTATTGTTTTAAAGCACACTGGCTAAGAGACATGTTTAATGGTGGCTTCTTGCAAGGAAGCCCTGACGAGTTATTACACTCAAGACCTAATCTGCTTCTCTGACTAATTTGAGCCCCAAGGAAATAAATCCCCACCTAAAGCTACCTTATAAGCCTTGCTTACACCTGTTGATGTCACACATGCATCACACATAGTCACACAGGCAGGCTAATTCAGACTGTCTGATATACATGCATACACTTAAAAAACAGAAAATAATGTAAGTTAGTGTGTGTAATGCAAATGGCACTTGTTATCTGTAACATTGTCCAACAAAGAAAATGGATAATTTAGTCCTTCGGAAAGCTTTGTGAAATATGATAGCTGTCATCAAAATTATTATCAAAATGGAGGACCTGCATAGAATTCATACTCTAAACTATCCACACTAACAAATACACTGTCATGTTTACTCTATTATCAAACATGTAGGCTACCTTAGCCAATCCGGTGACAATTTAAAAACAGGTTCAGTAGTTTCTCTTACTATTAAAAACCTTCAAAAAAAGTCCAAAGGGTAATATGCTAATAGTAAGTTATCAATACAGTTAAACTCAGAGATTGGGTCAGCATGCTTATGTCCAGTATTCAATATCATTCAGTATTACCACTGTATATTGTGTTGTTACAGTGTTATTTTGGTCAAATATCTATAGCACTTACTTTATAATTTTATATTTTATTGTGTGTTATTTTTTATCTGTTTATAGTGTATCTGTGGCTCTGACACAAACATGAAGTGGGGGCCTGCTTTACGTAATACTGATCACACCTGCTAATCTGTGCTTAATGCATATGTAGGTCATATTTTCTCTCTAAAACTGCTTTCTACTCTATTCATCAATTCAGTATAGCACATTCTCACATTAATTATGCTCATTTTGTGTTAACAATTATATATTTTTAAGTATTTTAACATGCTGTTGGTTATGTGTTGGTTATCCTCTACTGTATATCCTCCACAAAAATGTTAAAGTGATTTAACATTTTTAAGCAGGATATCCTTTTCAGTTTACCAAAGTTTGGGTGCTGCTATGCTACGCCAGCCATAAACATTGTTTTTAGCCATGTAGCCCGATATACAGTAGGCATTATTGTTTACTCACTTTTCTTCCACCAGCTGCCTCTGATACTCTTCAAACTCCTCCCTGGACATGCCAGTAGACTCTGCTGTTTCCTTTCCATCAGTTCCTTCTTTACTACTTTCTTCACCACCTCCGGTAAAACTCTTCAACTTATCACCCAACATCTGATTCATGAGAAATGCCATTGATCACTTCAAACAGATGCTCAGTCCTACAGGGACTGGTGAAATGGAAACACAGGGTGTGAATGGGAGAAGATTAACGTTAAAATCTGATTTCAGTTTGTAAATCAACAAAATATAAGAGCTGCTAGCTATACAAACTCCGCAAATTGAAACCTTGGCTATTGTGTCTCAAGATGATTAGACTGTGTTAATAACTTCTGGCTGGAGTAAAACCTCTAAAGAGCTTAGCTCATAATTGGCAGCCTACAGACAATGGAGAGCCTTCGCTTTTGTCGACCCTACTCCACAGGCCAGGCCACCTCCAGGCCACAGCTGCACAGTTTACTTCAGTACTGGTGTTGTAATTGTCACTACCTAATTTGTACAGCACATCCTACCTGATTTGTTCTATGCATGTGTAAAGAGCCAATTACAGAAGCAGTTAATGTCCAGTGTAATAATAGCTGTCTGCCTGTTGTTCACTGATACCTGAAGGCTACATGGAAACAACATAACTTTATTGTGGTACATCTGATTAAACTGTGTCTACTGTTGGAACAAGCTTTGTTCTGCAATATTCTCCATTTCTTAACATAAGGACATATGGTATATATATATATACAGTATATATATATATATATATATATATATGGACATTGGGTTGTTGTTAAGTCTCTCAAGCTCTTATAGCTGTGGTCGGTCTTCACACTGTCTGCAGATTCTAAAACTAGCTAAACATTTGCTAACATTGGATGGCTGTGGCTTAGGAGGTAGAGCAGTCGCCTGCCAGTCATAAGATCAGTCGCTTGGTTCCTGGCTCCTTCCGTCATATGTCAAATTGTCCTTAGGCATGACACTGAACCCCAGGTTGACCCGGTGTGTCAGGTCAGCTGCATAGCAGCTCTGCCGTCAGTGTGTGAATGTGCTTGTGCTTGTGTGTGTGAATAGATGAATGAGAAGCAGTGTAAAAGCGATTTTAGTACCAATGAGGTATAAAAGCATGCAGACCATTTATCATTTTGGTGCAGCTGATTACCCTGCCCCTCATGTTCATTTTAAAGAGTTGTCAGCTAATATGTTGTACATGCTAATAGCACTGTGCCTCCAGCAGACTTCTACTAAACCTAACTTTACTGTGAGCATTGGAGTTTTTTTCTCTGATTCAAAAATATCTGCATACAGGTTCATTACTCCTGGATGCATGTTTTGCACACGCACATTTATCATTATTCCCTTCACTGATTTAGCAAAATCCTTCCAGACTGTGAAGTTGGCTGGATCAGGTGATTTCAGTCAATCAGAAGCTTTAAGTGCAAGGGTGGTTGGAAAACAAGCAGAACAGCGGCTCTTAATGGTCAGAGACATCTGTGTTACCAAGGCATTATAATTATTATTATTATTATTATTATTATTATTAATTTACAAAACATTTGAATTACTTAAATGGCCTGGTGTGTCTGTCCATACTAGCTAACTTACCCTAGGTCCCTACCACTCATTTTAGCTTTCCCCCCTTTCTGGTGCCCCTGGTCGGAATACACTAAATCTGTCAAGAGTAAACTAACTAAGCTAACTGGACTTTCCCACCTATTGAACACACTCATTACTGTGCAGACTGGACTTCAATGTTTCAACAGTTCAAGGAATAACTTTTTAAAGGTGATTTTCTCGTGAACGTGTCAGATTTCTTCACATCTCATCGTTCTTGTTACTTCTACAGCCAGGCTGTCACGTAAGATTGGTTTGTCACTTTTAAGGTCTGTTTATTCGACTATAGGTTTCTTTTCTAAATTGTGTATTGTCCTGCTGTATATTTAACACCTTCTGTCAAGCTTAGTAAACTCTATTAGTATTTATATTGTACTATTTTTTTCTGTTAATGCTAGTAAGCAATCAAACATTGTGTTCTGTCTTTCTGCAGTCTGTTGTGGTTTTGAGGACTAATTATATAAGAGATGCAGTCCAGTTCCAATGATCTGTCTCAGCTGGAGTCAGTAGAGGTTATAGATCGACAAAAAACCCAAACATGTTGCAAAAGTAAAAAATCCTCAGATCACCTGTCTTCATCTGAGAATGGATCTAATGTTATGGCTTTTCTCAAGAGAAATGCATTTTTCTTTCTTACAATAATCACCGTTGCATTAGGTAAGTGGTTTTCAAACACATTATACTTTATTCTTTTATTAAATCTGAAAATTGTCTTTTATCTAATATTAATCTGCAATCTGCTGCTTGCTTGGTTTGTATTTGCATGTTACTTTCTCCAGCCCTTATCTGTGTGTTAATATTTTGAACTCTACCTTTGACACACTTATTGTTCTGTTCTGTTTATGTTTCTCTGAGGAATTGGCCTGGGTGCTGCTCTGCGACACATTAACATGTCAACCAAATATGTCAAATATTTAACCTTTCCTGGAGAAGTTCTGATGAGAATCCTGCAGATGTTGATGCTTCCTCTCATCATTTCCAGTCTGATTACAGGTCAGATCTACACTTCTGTTTGATTAAACTGGATTTTCAGATATATTTTTCAGTGAATCATTGAACAGTTTGATCCATATTATACATTGTGAAAGCTCTCTGAAGTTAAGAGTCAATAACTAGCTTAAGAGTTGCCAAGCCTAAAGACTGATACATGTGGGTTTCTGTCTGTGAGTAGAGCTAAGCCCTCTTTTTAGAGGGTATACCAATTTAATTCATTTAACATGCGTCCATCCTGCACATCTGGATCCATTTTCTAATTAACTGTAGGCGTTTTTCACACTTCCCCCGCAAAATGTGTTTTCACAGGTGATAAAATAGATAGTAGATTTTTTTGCTGCATATAAAATCTAAAAAGAAACTCCCAAACTCCCAAACTGAATACGTTTGAGTCCTATTATTTTTTACATGAGCTTTCCTTTCTTGGTTCTAGTTTTAAGTACAGCAGTGACCTTGATAGAACCAGTGTTTACTAAAGATGTTTATAGATTAGTTTTCTCAAATATATTTAGAGTGGGGCTGCAAAATATTCTAATATGTACATGTCAACAACAATTTTATAGATGTACCTATTTATGTGTGATTATAAATGTAGTGTAAACAGTATTACGTGGGAAGTATATGAAGTTATCAACCCTACATATCACCCATATATTTATGTTGTGTGTTGTATGTACTATAGCCTGCTTTTTCTTTTAACAGGCATGTCATCTGTGGAAAGAAAAGCTAATGGGAAAATTGGGCTCAGGGCCCTCAGCTATTACATGGCCACCACAGTCATTGCTACATTGACTGGCATTTCCTTAGCTGTTGTCATCCAACCAGGAAACTCATCCAGGAAAACATTAGTGTCCTCTAGTGGTAAAATGGAGGCTGTGCACAGTGTGGATTCCTTCTTGGATCTGATCAGGTGCTGAAAATGTAATAAATGTCAGGATGAAGTTAAATATATTAGCATGCAGATAAGCCAAAAAACAAACATGTTTTTCTGATTTATAGAAACATGTTCCCCTCAAATCTGATTGAAGCTTGTTTAAGAAAGGTAAGATGTGCCATGGCTGTGATTTATATTAAAACTGTCATTCATTTATACTTATATAACATTTGCTTACCTTTATCCAGTACAAAACAGTTTATTCAAAGAGTGTTTTTCCGGGAATGCATCTTGGTGTCAACAATACGACCGAGGCCGGTGAAAACAGTGAGATTCATTTTTTGCCACATTACTGGAACTGGAACTAATTGTCTTGTCTTGTCCAGTGCCCATTGTAATGCTTTATATGTAAAATATTGTTATCATTTCAACACCTAATTGACCATTATTATTACCTCTATACATGCTACAGTACCAATGCCGGGCACCACAGATGGGGTAAATGTTTTTGGTCTGTTGGTCTTTTCTGTGGCCTTTGGCCTCATCCTGGGCAGTATGGAGACTCAGGGAAAACCTCTGAGGGATTTATTTGATTGTCTAAATAAAGCCGTTATGCATCTGGTCAATATAGTTATCTGGTAAGCATTGGGATTATTTTTACTCCTATTCAAATTGTCTGTCCTCATTTGGTTGCAAAGTTTTAGACAAATAATATAACAATTTATTGCTTTGGTGTTTGTTAGATATTGTTGAACAAATTAAAATCTATGCATACTGCACCATCTGATTAGCTGTGAAGAACAGTCAAATATGAAGATTTACTCCCTGCACACCAGAGCAAACCTTTCTAAATTCCTGTTCTCTGCTGTCTCATGTCTTTGTCACAGGTATTGCCCAGTGGGAATCCTCTTCCTGCTTGCAGGTCAGATTGTAAACATGACAGACATTGTAAAGATAGGTCAAGATATTGCCATGTATGTTATCACTGTGATCAGTGGCCTGGCAATCCACAGCTTCTTCACCCTGCCCCTCATCTATTTCATTGTCACACATAAGAATCCCTTCAGATTCATGAGTGGCTTACTCCAGGCACTCGCCACTGCTTTTGGGACTTCATCAAGGTCAGCCAGAGACTTAACATTAAACATTAAACAAATAGACAATGAAGTGTCTTTAGTAAGAATATTTAGTGTCCTGTATGTTTTTTTATACACAGTTCTGCAACCCTACCCGTAACCCTTCATTGTATGGAGGAAAATCACAGCATGGACAAACAAGTAACACGCTTCATGCTCCCAGTCGGGGCCACAATGAACATGGATGGTGCAGCGCTCTATGAAGCAGTAGCTGCTTTATTTATATCCCAAATTAATAATATGGAGTTTAACCTGGGGCAAATCATTGTCCTCAGGTGAGCTCAAAACACATTTATCTTACTATAGGGTTCTCTAGCCTTAGAAAGCCGTGTGTTTAGAAATGCAGACTGGTAAAATTATTTCTTCAATTAATACATGAACTAGTTTCCATAAATTCAAGATTCAAAATATATTTAATCCCAGAGGGCACTTCCTTACTTAGTTTCTAGTTCCCACAGAGTTCTGTGGGTTTCTTCTCAGTTAAATAGGTTTTCAGTGTGTGTATTCAATGATCAAGCTCAAAAGCACCATTAATTGGTCCTGCCCATTTTCTTGTAAGTAGTATGACAACTCATTGTTTCTCCTGTTCAGTTTGATTGTTACAGCTGTGAGCACCGGTGCAGCTGGCATCCCACAGGCTGGCATGGTGTCTATGTTGATTGTTCTGTCATCAGCTGGACTGCCAACTGAAGACATATCACTACTTATCACTGTTGATTGGATTCTGTAAGTCAGCATGTATGTGTAAATGCGAATGCTTTTTATACTTAAGTCTCAGAAAATAGATCTTTAGAAAGATACACCTTAGTCCCAGTATCTTCCGTAAGTTATGTTTATGTATTTCTCAATCTACTTGATTTATTTGCAGTATTCTGGTCACACTGACAAGTTTACATTTTGTGGGTAGGGATCGTCTAAGGACTGCCACTAACGTCCTGGGGGACTGTATTGGAGTGGGTGTAGTACAGCATCTGTCCATAAATGAGCTGAGGAGCGCCAGTCCTGCAGAACAAAGTTTGGTTGAAAAAAACTGCTGAAACTGCTATCAAGTCACTGACTGTGATGTAATGAATTATAATTATATCTAAATGTGCATCATTTTGTGGTGTTGCAGTGTGTGTCAGATGTGCAATGTTTGACTTTAAAGTTTGATGTGGTATTAAATCAGAATAGTATTTAGGAACAAGATTATACATATGGTTTATGTTTCTTTATGGTAAATAATCTGTGCTGTGCATTCATGTGATTGGCCACAGGTTGACTAGTTGGAGTAAGTAAGAGTGAGCAATCCCACAGTAACAAGATCATATTAATATTAATATGTCCATTATTACAATAAAGCCAGTGATCAAATTCTTGATCAAAAGTTTTTAATCAATTATTAATGTTAACTCAGTATCATATACTTGTAAATGTTTTTCTAAAACTGTATTGTATTTGTTTATATATATATATATATATATATATATATATATATATATATTTCATAGGAGATTCTGTTAATAATGCAATGATAAATGTTTCATATGAAATGTGCCATAAATTCTAGCACAGGCTTTAAATTTCATTATCAAGAGAATTTTAACTAATGGTGCTATACACTGTGTGCTAATTTCTTTCGTAGGAAACACTCTACCACCATCTGGTGGCAAGAAAGTCAACATGAAAGACAACAAAAATTACATCATGACCTACTTAAATATGAACTATGACTATAAATACATATAGAACTGTTTAATTCTTAATGGAACATCTTTATAAAAAATGCACACAGCACAATATGAGCCTGATACTGTTTGTCTTTCCTTGACATAAAGCTACAACAGTGTACATTTAATTGAAAATTGATTTTAAAAATCACATTAAAAGGTTATTTTACCTTATTGTCTTTAATCAAAAATGATTCTCAACATCTTGGTTACCCATGCTTTTCATTTAAGCATACCAACTTTAAACCTTTTAAGCTTGTTTATTACAATCAGTGATAAAAACCATGCTGGTATGTCCTTAAGTGACTCAAGTTATCTGCTCTAAATTCAGCATATCAGCTGTTATGTATTTGTGGTAAAACAAATGTTTTTATTCATAAATTAAAAGGCATATTCCACATTTGTAGTGCTGCACAAAGTACTGCTATTAATAGAAAACTGTGAACATGGCCAAAATACCATTTTCTTCCAAACAAATGGCAGGAGAAGAATTGGAAACTGTGGCTGACCTCACTGGGCATTAAGTGCAGTGTCACAGAGATCTCACTCTGTGTTTACTCTCTGAGCTCAGTGCAGCTGTGAGGAGGGAGGGAGGGAGGGAGGGAGAGAGAGAGAGAGAGAGACTGTGTGGGAGAGGAAGATGCTGTTGCCAGGGAACAGTGCTGAAGTCAGAACGTCCATCTTTTCCAGCTCACAAGAGGATAAAAATACATTAATTCATGGGTGCAAAATAGTCTGAACGTGAGGAGAAGGAAAACCGCTGATCCTGACTTCAAGCATCCTGCCAGAGTTGAAGAGAAGGTAGGCAGGTGTGATTACATAACCTTCATCACGCTGTTCCCATGCGGGTGACATCATCGCAGTAGGATTAGAGCCTGGGGTGGGGACATTAGTGGTGGTGGAGGAGGATAGGGGGGGATTCAGCAGAAACGAGCAGAAGTAAATAGGAGGCAGAGAGAGAGAGAGAGTGATCATCATGGGACGAGCTCGAAGTGCAGGGTAAGGATTATCTTCTGTCCAAAAAGCAGCATGGGATGTGACTGGCAGGGGAGGCTGAGAGCAGGATGGTGTTGCATGTGACAACTCTGAGTCTCCTGATCATTCTGCTACCTTCAAGGAGACACGATTATTCTCTCACTCTCCATTAGCCGCATCAAGAGAGAGAGCGCGTCATCCAACAACCCAGGTTCTGAGTGCACGCTTGCAGATGTAAACAGTGATGACCCTCACTCTGCTGAGATAGCTGTGACAAGAGGGAGGAAGAACAAAGAAGCTTTCAAGAGGAAGTCTTCCTAACTACAGTATGTGAGTACCCTGCCTTTTACAGAAGAGATCATTTTTCAACAGCTACAGAAAGTTTTTGTCCTCATTGCCTGTGAGGCAAAGAGATCTGATTCACAATCAATGACATGATATTTGATCTGTGGTTGAAAATGCGATTACTCAGTTTTGTCAACCGAAGTTCAAACGGTTTCCTTCCATATACTTTAAGATATTTAATTTTTAGTGTGTGTGTGTATGTATTTGAAGATAATAACATGCTTCAAAGGCTTTTATCATCACTGCCCGCTTACCTGTAGATTGCAGTCAGACAAGGAGGAAGCCCGTACTCTTATCACGATGTCTCTGTGGACTTTCATCAATGGCTCTGCTGATGCTTTGTAAATGGCTTTGTATTGTAGTGATTGTTGTATTGAAGTGAAGCTTTATTTATTCACTTACATTCGTATGTCAAATTGTCAGCATTTGTCAAGACAAATATTTAGTAATTTACATCTGCGTCTAGCTTGTTTGTACAGGTGTATTTTCTCTGTCTGAGACAGAATGTTAGGTGTTTGGTCTGATAGGCAGAACAGAGTGGCTCGCGAGACATATTTCGGGGAATGAAGGCCGCTCTGCCATCTGGACACAAATCCCTGCCAAGCACGTGCTGCTCCAACATTATTTTGTGGTCGTCAATCAAGAGGTCACTGCATGAGCAGCCGAGCCTCTGCAAGAGGCATTTGCACAGACAACTAACCACTAATCTGCTGTGAAATTTCCACTTCATTCTCAGCATAAAGTCACATCTCTTTGCCACGTTTCAGGGTAAAAGCAGGAAATTCAAACTGCGTTTTAGCCAGAGTGGTGTTTAAGCTCACATCTAACACTGCAACTTTCCCAACCGATAATACTTGTAATCACTTTACACCTCACCTCTGTCATTTAGAATTCAGTTAGATAACAGCATCAGCACCAGCAGCGCGTGGCCTGAGGGAATCTGTGCCTTTTAGCCCACATTTGCTGTTTTTTCCATATTGGTTTTCATGTGTCTCGCTATAGCAGATCAGTGCCATCCCAGTGGACAAATGGACTGTGCTAACGTCTTTTTCAGCTTGAACTCTGAGACAGGGACACAGGAAGGACACTCCTCCCCCACGCACACTGACACAAGACTTGCGCTTGATGTCCGTACACTGTGCATGAATGACCTTTGTATGGCAACAGCATGCAACAACTGACCCAAGCACGAGAGCAGACACCAGGGAAAGGCCATGCAGCATCAACTGGAGATTTTGTTTTTGTCATTTCTGATTTAGCTGTGTAAAATATAGATGTGCAAACCATTTTCTGCTTTGTGGCGGAACATATGATTTGTTTATATCTCCCTTAGCGACTGTATGAGCAATGTGGTGTTTTATTTTTAATCTCCTTCTCCTGGGATGTAACTGAGGAAAATCCAGTGGGATAAATGATTTCGTCCCAGATTTTGTCCAGAGATATATTTTTTTTCCCTACTAGGGGACAAAAATGAGAAATTCTATTTTGATTCAAAACTTTCATTAGACCAACCCTAGCTGGTAAACACCTACCTGCTTTCAAACTCCACACCTTCGGATTGTAATCTAGGCTCCCTCATAGGGTGACTCAACTCAATATTTAGATAATCCAGAGGGCTGGATAAAATGTGTAAAATGGGTGGAGTGCCCCTTTACAACAGCTTTAATTACTGTATGTTCTAACACTTGGATCATACTGAATGACATTGTTTCTTCTGTTTGGAAACCACAGTGAGCTGAAGCCCGTCCTCCCTGGCAGAGGATGGGTACAGCAGAAGCCACTTTACGCATGGACAGCATGGAAGTTAAGGATGAATGGCAGGATGAGGACTTCCCCAGGTATCGTGTGTATATGTGTGTTAGTTTGTGTGTGTGCATCAGAGAGCGTGTTTGTGTGCATGCAGTTTGCCTGATTTGTGCACGAGCCGCAGCAAGGATGGAAAATCACGAGTCACGTGTGTTTAATGGTTAATGGTTATGAGTAGCAGGTGTTGTTCTTTCCTTGGTGTATCTGTTATGTGTTACGCGATGAGATCATGTCGTGTTATGAATAAAAAACAGCAGGCAACACAGAGACTGACCAGCAATGGAAAAATTGTCAACCACCCACATATTCATTTATGTGGTGTGATTAGATAAGAACACTGAAATAATAGGATTCATCAGGAACAAAATTACATGTCACCTTAACTGTATACTGCCGCATATGATTCTTTACTGTATTTACAGTCTAATAATGAATGTTACAGGAGGTTTAACTTGTAGTCCTGTACAGAAACACTTAAAATTGTTTTTCCACTGCAAATTGTGCTTCTCCTCCACATCGTTTGAGCCATTTCGCTGGTGCTGACTTTAACTTACCTTTACAAAGCTACTGACAACATAATAACAGCAATTATCCTAGACGCTCCATCAGCTAGCCCATACTTGTGGTGTTTTAGGGTGTGTTTGTCTGAGTTAATGTCTGTATTTCTCTGTGTATGTATGTGCATGTTTGTATGAGTGCTACTGTAGCGTAGCCCTCCTGTCCTCCAGTGATTGTTCAGCTGTTTTATTATAATGTCATAGGGGAGTTGGTAATTATTGGTGTTGCTTATTCAAACCACACATATTGTTTTAAAGGACACACTCTATTTATTGACACGCCAGAAACAAAGCCCTCAGCTTAAAAATGCAAGGAACTATAAATGCTTTATAGTTTGTCTTTTATTAAAGTGTTTTAGTTTTTTTCTTTTCATTTTCTTTTAACTCACAATTATAAAACAAGCAGATATAACATAACATAACAATAGGTCAAAGATGACATTTTATTTATTAAATTTATATATACAGTCTATTAATTCATTTCTAATTTATACTGTTTCAGTAATTATATTTATGCTATATATTTCTTTGCAGGCCACTACCAGAGGATGGGGAGGTTGATTCTTCATGTCTTACTGACAACAGACACAGTAAGTAGAATAAATACACATAATTAAATGTGATTTTTTATATATACTTGATCTAAATTTCCTGATGTGTGTGTCAAGATCCCCCCAGCACTCTGAATGTGGGAGAGTCCGTGGCACAGCGCAAACGTCGTACCCTGGTCGCCCCCGACATGAACCTGTCCCTGGATCAGAGCGAGGGATCCGTGCTCTCTGATGACTATCTGGAAACACCCGATGACCTAGACATCAATGTAGATGACATTGAGACCCCTGATGAGACGGACTCGCTGGAATTCATCAACAATGGCAACGAGCTGGAGTGGGAAGGTCAGACAGAGGTCAAATGTCACAGAAAGATTTTAGATTATGTGAATCCACTTTAAGTATTATAGCTGACAGAACTTTCGGACCACATGATTTTTTTGTAATGTCATGAGTGTGGAGATAGATTAACAGTACATGTTTTTGTCACCTTGCGATAGATGACACTCCTGTGGCCACTGCCAAGCGTCTTCCAGGTGAAAGTGACGAAGAGAGAGACTCGTCTGGTCGTCTGTGGAGAACAGTCATCATCGGTGACCAGGAGCAACGTATTGACATGCAGGTTATCAGACCATACCTTAGGGTGGTCACACATGGAGGTTAGTGTGCGAGCATGAGTGCACTTCTCAATATTTATTTTCAATATGCAACTCTAAAGACAGGCAAACAAAACAAATAAATCCTGAATCTAAATGATGGACAGGACTACATACTGGTTTCGTGTTTGATTGTGTTTAGTTGTTTTCTTGTATCAGTCATTACTTGTGATGATTTTTAATAACTTTGTAAAAAAGCCTGTTAGAACAGAGAAGCCTCTGAAACAGCAGCCAGAGACATTAAAACCCATAATACCAACAGGCGAAGCAAGCTCCATTTATGCGTCACATTTCATGCTTAAGAAATAGTCACGTGCTTCACAATAAAGATACATGTTGGCTTAATGCCCTTAAGCCCCAACCCACCACTCACAGAAAGCACACACAGTTTATTAAAGGCAATGCTCACTGAAGTCAGGCAACAGAACAAAACAACAGCTGTAAGGCTGCTTTGAAAGAAATAAATCATATGTGAGCAATAAGTGAATTGCAAGGATTTTTTAGTTTGTTGCAGAAAGATGTTTTTTAAATCTTCATCGTTTTTTATGCTGTTGGTGGAGTGATTGTTGCTGTTTTGGGATTTTTGTTTTGGAATAAGCCATTATTATATACAACCAGTGTCACTGAGTGTGTGTTGGTCTCTCTCAGGGTATTATGGCGAGGGTCTGAATGCGATCATCGTGTTTGCAGCCTGCTACCTTCCTGACAGTAACTGTGAGGACTACACATACATCATGGAAAACCTCTTCCTGTAAGATTTTACAGTATAGTGATTTATTATGCACATTTCCATAACATTATTCTACTTTTTCCCCTTTTTACTGTATAATTGATCAAAGAACATGACTAGGAAAACTAGTCTGTTTTTCTATGGACATTTCTATGTAATGAACATGTTAATTCATGTTAAATGCTTATTAACAGGTAATGCTAGAGATTTCGGCGTCAAGATGTTTTCTTTGTAAGCACATATCTGGAGTGGAACCAGTCTTATTCACAACTTGAACGCAGGCATTCTCTGCAACTGAAGTAAAGTGTTTTAATCCTTCATGCTGTTGTACAGTCAGATCTGAGCTTCTTAGTTTATGTTATCAGGTACGTCGTGAGCAGCCTGGAGCTGCTGGTTGCAGAAGATTACATGATTGTTTACCTGAATGGAGCGACTCCTCGCAGGAAGATGCCCGGCATCAGCTGGCTGAAGAGATGCTACCAGATGATCGACAGGAAGTAAGACAGAAAATATCAGAACAGTTTGGGCAGCTATAAGAACATACAGTAGACAAGAATGTGAAACTGATGTTATTAATGATAAAGATGAAAATAATCTTTCTAAATGGAATTCATGTTATTGCTAGGAAACGTGTACTAAAGACAAAACTAACATATCAGTATCTGAATGTCTCTTACAGACTAAGGAAGAACTTAAAGTGTCTCATTATCGCTCACCCAACATGGTTCATCCGGACCGTCCTGGCCATCTCAAGACCTTTTATCAGGTGATGTTTTTGATCTTGCTGTGAAAGAACTTCTGTTTACATATTTAAGAAACAGAAAGAAGAAGATAAACTATGAAGTTATGCCACATTAGCATGTGTTATTGCATTTGTTATGACAGACAGTCATAAAACAGAAAGTTCTAGATGTTACATAAATACAGAGTGAGAGTTTCATGTTTATTGTGTGTTTTTGATGTTTTCTGCAGTGTGAAGTTCATGGATAAAATCCGGTATGTTCACACGCTGGGGGAGCTCAGCCAGATCATCCCTATGGAGCATGTGCAGATCCCTGAGTGTGTGCTGCAGTAAGTACTCTGAGCCACCAAGGGTCACTGATGAGGCACGGCGCATGTCTGATCCCAGGTTACGTTTTGTACTGCATGCTTACGGTGAAAAAACCCTGACAGAATGCTCACAGTGCGGTGATCAGACATAATGTGATCCAAACAGGGTCTACAGATAATTTCTTAGTATTTATTTTAATGTGAAATGAAATAGTACTTCTACAACTAGTTTTGGATAAATTAAACAGATGATGAAGATAGCATGGAGTAGACTGTTACAGTTACAGTATTCACACTGCCTTCTGTCTGCTATGGCACAGTATCTGCAAACTAAAACTAAAATAAACCATGACAGTCTGGTCCAATACAGAAAACCAGTAAAAACCAGTTAAAAAGTGAAAACTTACTGTTACTGAATTTATATTCACATTGATTTTTTACGCAACTGTAGGTGACCTTAGCAGTCCTTAGTTTTAGCTGGAACCAGAGAGCTGAGGAAGAATCTTTGGTTTATCTTTTACATATGAGTGAGAAGTGTGCTGATGAAACGACTCATCACAGATTTCTATTCTCCTCTATTTAAGGTATGATGATGAGAAGATCAGAGCACAAAGGGAACGGTGAGAAGCATGTTTTCATGTAATTTTATGCAGGCCATTTTTTCCTGCACTGTAGATAGTATTATGAATACCTGCCTGTCTTGCTTACAGACTTGAGCAAGGCCAGCAGCAGACCAACTCAACATTGCCTAAAGAAAGGTGAACACACATTCCACAAAAAATGACATCTGAAAATGTGCAGACATCTTTCTTTTACCTAAAACTGATGGTGACCCGTAGAAATCCCAACTCTTATTTGTCACTTCTAGGCCAAAGTCAATGATAGCAGAGGTTGGCCGTGACATCTGACATTAAGGTAAGGGTTCTCACTGATTTAAGTACCTTTCCATTGACTACATCCAAACTGGTTTGTAATGTCAGCCCACTGCAACTAATCTCTGATATGCAAAGAACCGTTCTGCTGCACAGGCTCACACATATTTATGTGATGTAGTAAATCACCAAAATGCTGGAAGAATGCCTGTCTGGACTCATGGGTCACTGAACAAAGGTCCCAAGGGTCAGTTCTCTGTGGACGCGAGATCCAAAATATAGGGTATCACACCGAGTCAAGTGAGGACGACCCTGAATTCAAAACCATATTTTTATGTTCTTCTAAAAAGATGTAGACAATGTAGAGAAGTGAATGTCTGATTATTCAAATGGGATCAAAACCTTAGGCCTTCTACATAAATAAAAAGTAATTTAAGAAAATTAACAACTGCTTCCATCTGTTCTCTTGGACTAAGCACTGGGCCAAAGGCTAAAACACAAAATAACCTGCTGTGTGATTACTGTCAGTCATCACGCCCAGCTCATTTTCACTTTTGCCAAGTCATGTTTCAGTTCTTTAAATTCAGACTATGTTTAAATCTGAGAAATGTTAAACGATCCTCCAACATCATATTCCCTCCATACCCCATGTTACATAAGGCACAGCTGCTCATGTCTTCAAGCCTGCCTGTACACAACCAATCAATTCTATTTTTAATGGGCCGTGTTCCCAAGGTCTGGCAAATTGATCTGCGCTGCATGGCCTGTCCTAAAATCGTCGGAAATACCCACCACAGCAGGTTGGAGCAGGTTAGGGTGGTGAGGTGGGTTATTTTAGAACCCAATCCCCCCTGTGCTGTACTGTGCTGCTGAAAATTCCTACCACCCTCCATTTATCAAAGGAGCTATCAGTCGGAAGACTGAACAGCATCCGAAGAATGGGCACAGGCACCATGTCCTAACCAAATACCAGCAATGGAAGCAGCAGAAAAATAAATAAAAGACACGATATGTGTCAACTTGGATTTAGTTTAGATTTGCTGTCAAATTTAGGGATCAGATTGGAAATGTTATATTTGTGAAAATGAACAAATGTTAGGTGATAAATATCAGAATAAAGATGACATAGACGGAGAAGGAATTAAACTTTCTGTGTTTGCATTACAGAACTTTAAACTGAAGAATCAGCGGGGATCACTCTTTCATTACAACCGGAGACATCATCACACGCTTACTCTAAAGAATTAAATCTCCTGAGTGGATTTGTTAGATGGGAGACAATCCTTAACAGTATTTTCAGTGTCATGCCTGCTTCTAACTAGACAATACTTTACACTAAAGCATTACAATATAGATCGATCAGTCAGAAAGCATCTGCTCCCTGCATGTCAAATTGAGCTTTCTCTACAGCATGACCTATATAGATAGCAATGTCTGGATGCATCTCTCAAACTGGGATAGTCGTGTACATAGTTGTATATGTATATATTTTGAGAAAGGGGTTTGCACAGAAATTTGGTTATTGTTCTAACTGTTGTTTAATGAAAAATGATGTGCAATGATATTGTTCTTCTTAAACCTACAGTAGATGTTACTGATGCAAGTGTAGTTTTTCAGGATTTCCAGAGTTTGATATGCAGGTGGCATGTTGGTTTATATCCGTCCTGTTGCAGTGGCATGTTTTTTGTGAGGTAACTTTACAGGATGGAAAGTAAATATTGTTACAGATGAAATATATTTAAAGAGAGAATCTGTTTTATTGCTAAGTGTTATTTATGAAAATGTGCCATTTAATGTTTATAAAAAAATAATAAATGCATTTGATAAGTCACCTCTTCCATCCAAACTTGACTGTTGACATAGATCATTTGCAAGGACAGACCATGCACATTACAGCTTATTTTATATTTCAGTCTTTTATATGGCCTGTAAATCCAGTTTGATCCAAGAGGGATTTGAAAGTCCTGATGAGTTATTAGCAAGTATAATTCTGATTTATGAGTGTGTTGCATAGGTCAGTTGATGTTCTTTGTGTCATCTGACAATCCTGTGCTGTTCTTCATAGGGGTCATTTGGATTTAATACTCTTTAAGTGACCAATCTTTATTTGTGTCTGCAAGGTTGATTTTTGAGTTTGGTTATTTAGGTGTAAAAAGCAATATCACTCTAATCAATTACTTGGCTTTGTATGTGTTTGTTTTTCATGAAACAGAAAAACATAATTTACTATTATTAAAACAAATTATTTCCTTTGTGTTTTGGCCTATGATGATATCAGCACTTAAGCAATAACAATAACATGGAAACAGTTGCCCGCCTACTAAAGCTATAACTTACTAAAAACAGAAATATTTTATACATATTCTTTTTCGTCAGCCTCATGTATCTGACCTCTGAGTCTAGGAGGGGCACCACATGCTTCACAAGTCGGACCACATGGGGTGGTGCCCTGCAGTATGGCTGAGCTTGTATGGTGCAGTTTTTAGGTCTCTTAAGTCATAATTCTTAACTAGAATAAAAAAAATGGCAGGTAACAGCAACACTTTAAAAACATTTAATGTGAGTTAAAATAATATTGTCATCACATGGTGTCAACAGGCGTGGCTTTTCCATTGAGACTGTGAAGCTCTGAACATGAAACCATGTGCTGCGTTAGCTGAGACTCAAAGTTCACATCCTCCATACTCACAACTACGCACACTTAAAACTACACAGATAAGAGCAGCTGTAAAAGAATTTGTTCAAACACTTTACAAAAAACATGAACACGAGGTTAGATTGCACACATCTAAAGGTGTGTTTGGGCTGATAAGCAGTGTGTTCAAAGAAATATCCCTGATTTATCAGACCTATAGCCATGACCTGAGGTATTGTAACGCCGTGGCTGAGAGCCATGTACTTCAACTGGTTGCATCAGAAATATGTGTGACGCAGCCAGTAGACACACAGCAGCCAACTAAATATAGTGCTACTGGATTTCACCCACCCAGAAATGTCCAAGCATTAAACATATAAAAACCCAAATAGTGAGACGTTTTTTCTTTGTGCTGTGAAAAAAGATGTTTCAGTAGCAGGATGTGATTTTTATATGTTATAGTACAGTCGCCTTTGTCTCCTCTCCACACAGTGTCCCAACACAAGTCTACAGCAGCTTTCTGAGTTACCACATGTCTCTCTGGCTCTTTACCAAGATCTTTAAATTGTGTTTCACAGCTTAGCCACATCACTCTTTCCCTATTATCTTCTGTGAGCTCTGTTGGGTGTGGGATTTGTCATGCATTTGGTTGGCAGGTGTTCACTGACCTCTGGCAGCAGGTGGAAAATTAGGGATCTACTTTCTTGTAAATGTTAGGCTTCTGAATTCTCCGTCTCTCATTGGTGTTGTGGGCTGTGAAGCAGCAGCTCATTGGCTGCAGGAAAGATTAAGGCAATTGGTTTGAGAGGCTGTGACGCTGCAGCTAAATCCTTTATATGCCGCGCAAGGAGATTGTCTATCAATGAAGTAGTAAAAGGGGGGACATCTGTGGCAGAGGAGAAGGCAAAGGTTTGTACAAGAAACCTTTGACAGATAGTTTGCTTTGGCTGGGTTCCCTTCTTTTATTTACTGAATTCCAGAGGTGACCAATACACAGAAGAAGTAAAAATGAAGATTATCATTGGCATTGGAGGGTAAGTCCCATTCAGTTAATTTTGTTAACAAATATCTGACAAAAAAGACTTAGACTGTAACTCATCTGTGTGCCATGAAATCCATCTTAATTTTAGAGTGACCAACGGTGGGAAGACCACTTTGACAAATAGACTACTAAAAACACTACCCAACTGTTGTGTTGTACACCAGGATGACTTTTTCAAGGTAAGATAAATCTAAGTGACCTTCACTTTTTGAGCTTTTACAGTTTACTTTAAAGCTACAGTAGCTATTTGTAACGTATGTTGGATTAATGAAGGTAGAATTTTTAGTGTGTTTTATTTGCTTCATGAAATTTGTCCTTAAGGGCATTTTGTGCTAAGACATAACCCACCAGTCTGACCTGCGGATGTCCTGACATCGCAGTAGCCTAGTAATCTGGCTGATTGTCTCCTGGACGCAATTGAAAGGGCTGAGTGTCCCCACTTAAAGTCATACTTTGTTCAATCATGTTTCTGTTACCAAAGTTTTTGTTTGAATATTAATAACCTCATTTGGCTTAAAAGAAGCCAGAAGACATTATTTCACCCCAACCATCGTACCACGCCTCATTCAGGGTCAGCAAGGGACAACTGACAATTTATCAACTTTTATTATCAGAACAGGCGTCGACTAGTCCTGCACAATTGAAAAAAAAAACAAAATCCTTCCTCTTCCACAAAGTGACCCTACAGCAAAGATTATGGGAATAATATAATGGGAATAATAGTAAAACCCCGCCAAAAAATGTCACTGTGCGCTACTTTTGGTGGAGACGAGTCCTTGACTTGTCCTGTCCAGGTGTGATCAGCTCCAACTGGTTACTAAGTTGCAGCAATGTTTTATTGGTGACTGTTATTTCAGAATCCCAATCAAATAGAAGTCGGGGAGGACGGCTTTAGACAATGGGATGGTAAGAATGGATTTCGCGTAGGAAAACATGCAGTAATGTACTTTTTCTTTTCTGCACATTTCTTTAGTTTGGTAATCAATCAAACCTAAACTTTTTGATATTCTTCTATCTATTCTGTGAATGCTATAGACATTCACTAACCATGACCAATGTGTCTTAAAGCACATTGGTGGTGAGTGTTTGTTGTATGTGTAGTAAAATGCTCTCTTCTCTCCTTGTTCTGTATCAGTGATTACGGCCCTGGACATGGAGGCAATGGTCAATACTGTGAAAGGCTGGCAGGAGAACCCAGTCAAGTTTGCCCGCTCACACGGCGTAAGCCTGTCAAGCAAAGCTGAGAAATCTGACTCAGAGGAAGAGGTCCATGTTCTCATTGTGGAGGGGTTCCTCATCTACAACTACAAGTGGGACACTTCTCATCTTACCTGTGTTTCCATACGGGTTCTAAAATGTAACGCACAGACCTCATGGCCTATAAAGCTTTTTTACTAATCTGGTTCTTCTCTTCAGGCCACTCTTTGACATCTACGACAAATGTTTCTATATTTCCATTCCTTATGAGGAGTGCAAAAGGAGGAGAAGGTAGAAAGCTGTTGGAGTGACTTTGACATATTCCACATAAGTGTTAAACACAGTATTACATTTGCAGGTCATAATATGTCTTTATATTTATGTTTTTGCAGTACGAGGACATACACAGTCCCTGACCCACCTGGTCTGTTCGATGGCCACGTCTGGCCCATGTACTTGAAACACAGGAAAGAAATGGAGAACTGTGTCAGTATAGGTATGTTAAGGCAGCTGATTGCCTCATGAGTGTCTCTGTCTCTGTTTCCACATCTCTAAAGTCTAAAAAAAAAGAAATATATTCTCCCCTCCCCCACTAATAACCAAAGATTAAATGCAACTTATTGATTATAAATGACTTTTTCTGGACAGAGTACCTTGACGGGATGACATCAAAGGAAGATATTTTTAACAAAGCGTTCGAAAGTATTCAGAACTCCCTGCTGAACAACTTATAGGTAAATGAAAATTTATAAGCTTATATATTTTCTCCAGCAGAACATTAAAGTATCATTCAGTGTGTGATTGACTTCTCTCTCCTCTCTCTACAGCAGGACGGTGACAGCAGCGGATTTGTGTATAGACTTGTAAATATCATTTTGAGAAACTGTGTAACACCAGTTCTGTACTTCTAGCCTGATGTGTACATAGTCAAACATGTAACCTATTCAGAACTAATGGCAGAGCTGTTATGTTTTGTATAATCCTGTGTAACTTTTTTCTAAAAGATAAGCCATCTCTAGACTGACCAGTGTTTGACATGAGATCGAAACTCTGATCACGCAACCTAAAGAAACAACTGAATCCACTTTGTGTTTTGTGGTTTTTCCTCCTAATCACATCACACTCACCCATGTGGTTCTCATAAACACTCTCTTCAGAATCATAAAGTCATGTTTTACAGCTCAAACATTTACGTACACAGAGGGTGACTCATAACACCCTGTGCCTCTGGAATGAGAGTCCTTATCACTAGGATTAGATAGAGGGTCATATTAAAAGTAGCTAATAAAGTGTCATCACATGGTGAATGTTTTACTCTCAAAGATAAAGTAAGAAAACAGCTAAATTTTTAATACTGTGTATCACAGACGTGTTTCATGCAGTGTACCCAGCCATATTTATGAATGGTGCTTCATTTTCATCATTTACTAAACTCTGCAAGTGAGGTAAGATGTTTCAGCCATTGTTTTATTCAAACTGTGTAAAACTCCTCTGTTACGAAAAGTAAATCAGCCAAATGTACTGAAAGCATCAAGTATTAGAACATGTTAGTGTTTATTATATTATAAGGTCATTAATACAGATGTGTAAGCAGCACACTACTTTAGTACTTTTACTAAGAGGTGAAGCAAGTTTTAACTACTTCATACTCAAGTTAGTTTGTTGCTTGATGGCAAAGCATATGGGGCTTTTTATTTTAGATTTTGTTTTAGATTAAATCTTAATCTGGAAAGAAACAAGCAACTGTCCAATAAATGTATATAAATAAATAAGTATAAAGTAGCTTAAAATGGACATAATACTGCAAAATTATACAGTAAATGAATGTACTTTACACCATTGCATTTAATTAAGGCAGGAATGAACAGTTTATAGTTAGTAAATAGTTTCCAAAAAATCTCAAAACGTCCTTTCCAAAGTCACCCACACTTCTCTTTGCTCAGTCAGCACTTACTGTACAGAAATGAGGGGAAACATGGTGCTGTTAATTTAAACTTTTATTGAAAGATCAAAAACCCACTGAAATACTTTATATAGTAACCCTGAGAGTTATATTTCCTGCCTTCACAGAATCACCTTACGAGTGGCCAACATGCAGCGAGGACTAAGACGTCAAATGACTTGCTGTGGTAGAATAAAGGATACACCATTGATCAATAAGTCTTTGGTGTCATATAGACCTTTTCTGAATCTCTCCTCTGATCATTGGACATTACTCTGAGAAAAGACAGCTCTGTCCTGGGACCTGGCAGAGCCACAGAGGGGGTCTTGGAGGGGAGCTGGAGTCTTGTGATGCATTTCTAAGAGTCTTTAAATGCCAACACTCAGCCTGGGACAGAGGGTGGCTGGTCTGTCTATTTATATTTAGGCTAAGTGCTTCGGGTGTCAGGGGAATATAATATATGAGTGCACAGCCATTTACTGATTGCTATGTACCCACTCAATGCTCCACAGCCTGGTATGACTCAGGGGCCAGCCCCCACACGCCACCACCGGGTGGGTAAGGTGAGACTCTCGTGGGTTGGCATGAGCTCCCACGTCACCTGCCGCCATGGAAACCCCCAAAGGTCCAGCTGGGGTGTCCATATTTGGGTCGAGAGGCTGGGACACAGGATATGAGCGGCTGTCACACGCTGTTAGCCCCCTGTATGAGTGAGTGAGGACCCCTGAGGCATGTGAAGGGTTGTGGTTATGCCACTGAATGTCAGAAATACTTGTCCGTCCATCTCACTGAGAGAAACAGATGTGAACTAGAGAATTAACTTTCTGACTTTTATAAGCAGCCTATAAACTTTCAAGTTTTATCATTACTAATTCTATATGGAAAATTTTAATCATAAGTGGAAAATAAATTATGCTTTTATAATATTTAGGAAACAATGCTTCCATCAAAATACACAAAGTATGTTAAATACGTTTTTCTCATTTGGCAGCAAATGTCCCTTGCGTTTATTATTCATTTGACTCATTTGTGTTGTAAAAATCTATATTTTTCCAAGGCAGATGGTTCATCATTTATATTACATTTTTTTATTTGTATAATAACTCTTGGTCCAAATGCCCAGTAAAATCAGCACAATATTAGATATAAATGATTCTGTATCAGTGCAGTGTTACATCTGCATCCAGCCAAACCAGTGAGAAGCACATTCAGTCTTTAACTAACAGAAAGGAAATTAACATAAATATATGATTTTATTGTTTTGATTTTTTTAACTTTCTGGTTTTTGTGTTTGTTTGTTTTTTAATAATCAATATCCAATATGATACTATATTAATGAATCACTTTAATGTTTGAGGGGATAAAGGTGTGGCTAATTTTCATCTCTAATAATACATCATCATTTATCTGTTGTATTGTTTTGTATTAATCTAGAATCTATAAGTAGAAATATCAAGTAATGTAAAATGGAATTACTCAAGTACAGTAAGTACCTTATAAAGTTTCCACTACTACATTCACATTAGGCATAAGGTTGAGTTAAAGATAATCCTTCACGCACAGATATTACAGTATTTGTGTTATGCGGCCAAAGGCCCTTTTGTAGATCACATATTAAATGATCTCAGCACTAATTTGTCACGTGCACATCAACAAAGATGTGAAGATAGACACAGCAACACGTTGAAACATGAGGAGAGCTGACTAGGCGGAGTCTGGCAAATGTTAATCAAAGATTAGCAAAGACTTGTCACAAGAAGCCTGATGGTCTGCAGTCGTATGGTGTTCCACTGACCTACAATTCATCGTTCATCAATCATGTCTTTTTTAATTCGGACTAAACTGGAAAATCATTTTACTTTTATTTAAGAATTCAGGAGGAACTAAATATCCACACAGTTGGAGAGTCACCCATAACAGAGGTCAATAATGTTCTTTTTTTCAAAACGTTTTTAAGCATCTCACCTGCATTTCTCCCCATGATCTGTGGTTAACCCTCTGGATCTATCATTTTACTCCTCAGACTGGCAGTGTGAGGCCTCAGGGGAAGACAACAGGTACAGGTATATTCCTTGAGGGGAAGTTTTCTTGTGGTAAAACCATTTTAAGACCATCATCTTCGTTAAATCTCACAAGAAGCAAAGCCTGGATACCTAGATTCATGGGATAAGATATATTCAAAGCGTAAAAGAATTAGTCTTTCACTCGGGGAAAGATCTCCTGCTGCTGCTGTAGGTGTATTTTATTTCCAAGCACTAATTTACAGTACAGGTTAGTTTTTGTGGCAGCATTTGTTGTGATTTGTTTACTTTCAGGTCAGACACACAAGAAAGACTCAATTCAACATTCATACTTACTGGCTAAACCTTGTGGGTTACATGTCCTGCTCGGGAAGTCTTGTGCCAAACCAGTGCCGAGGATCTATGGCTCTTATAAATCTGGACTGCAGCAGAGAGCAGAAAAGGGCAGTGCTGGACTCTGGACCAGGGGAGGGTTTCTTCAACTAAAAATAGAAAAACATGCAAGCTCACTATCCTTATGCCCTATTTGGCGGAGGAAACACACACCACACACCATGGTGCTTCATCTGAGAGGTGACAAATACTGAGCTCAGCTTGAGTCCTCTGTGGATCAGAGATTGTGTGTGTGGGGGTCTTATCAAGGAGCCTAACAGGCAGGTTCCTTAAAAAGACCAAAGCCATAGTAAAAATCTTTACTCCTTATTTATTATTTATGTTTGGTCTCAACTTGACTTGAGTATTTCCATTTTTTGCTGCTGCTTTATACTTTGACTCCAATACACTACATGTACATATGTATGCAGTAAAAATATGATCCATTGTTTATTTAACAAAATCTTCTTTTCAAGTAATTTAAAAAAATTTTAAATATAAATGGGTTTTTCTGTACTACTCACTGGTTTTGTTTTTGGTTTAGTGGAAAAAAAGGTTTTACGCTTGAACTATCATAGGTGACTAACTATTAAAAAACAACTCCTGTAGTTATAATACATTTTTTACTGACCTAATAATATGTAAGCAGACATGAGGAAAAGTAAAGATAATATTAAATATATATAATATGCTATATGGTCAATTCAGCACCGTCAAAGGAGCCACCTTTTGTGCATAATGATAATTTTAAATTTCTATTTCCACACATTTAAGGATAATATTTGTAATCTTACAGTTACTCTATTTAAATGACCTCATACTTGTTCCACCACTACAGTAGCTTAGTTATTTTACGGGCGCTCACCAGCCAATTTATGACAAAACCTTCCCATTACGCACAGTATTACGCAAAGATGTACAGTATAAATATCAGTCTTTAGTCTTACAATACAAAGTGACCTGCTCGCATAGAAGGCTCACGTGTTCTACTGTGTTGCACATCCACTGCACCACGTATAAACTGGAAACGACGTTTTTGTCACGTACCGAATGTGTTGAACTTTGAACCTGTGCCGCGCATGCGCAGAAATGTTTACCGATTTTATAAAAATATTTAAATTAAAAAATAAGAGAGAATAACTGAGTTTACTACTAAGTTTAAAAATCAGTACAATATTATTATAAGACAGACTATAGACAAAACACACCAAATATTTTGAAGGGGCATGACCAGGATAAAAACAAAAATATTATTATAAATAATAATACATTAATCAAAAACGTTTGCCTATATTGTTTGGTATGTTTTTTATATTAAAACGGAGTTTAACCTTAGTGAAATTGCTCCTATGAATTCAGAAAACACAGTTTTATGCACCTGAAGTTACAGCTACTACTGGCTAAAAGGTTCTTGAACTGTCTGCAGGATGGTGACACATAGATGCAGACTGCCGCCTTCTGGTGGAGGTGGAGTCCTGCATAAGGTCATATTTTTAAAACTCCTGTCTGATGGGAGTTTATGAATCTTGATAAACTGGTTGTATTTGAGAGACATGGAAGTAAACTAAATGATGGTATTAATTAAGTTAAAAACAGAATAACTCTCATGTCAGAGTAATCTCCTGCATTTTATAATTTCAGTAGAAAAGTATTGTTAAAGTTAAAGTTTAATTTAAAACAAACACACAGTTAACAGATAATCACTGCGTTTTTTTCTCTACTGGGCAGACTGGTCTTAGAAAATAACCAGTTTGAACGGTTACATTTAGATGAGTTCAGTTAACACCCGAGCGTAAAGTTTACTCGACAAACTTCCACCACGGCAACGAATGGGTTCAATTTTTTTGCAAGAAACTTTGTGCTTAAGTGACCGGGCTGAATTCAATAAATGAGCAGGAAAAAAAGGTTGCAGCCCTCTTCTTCACTTTGCCAGTCCTCCTGAGAGCTGATATGTTGATCTGTGTAAGAACTGGAACTGAGTACGCGCTCCTGCTTTTCATCCACTTTCCACAAAGCAACATATGTGGGTGCAATTTGTGTCATAAATTGACTTCTCACTGACGTACAGAAGGAATTTCAACTTTCTTTTTTAGATCTATTGCCATGGCAAAATGCTCCATTTTATTTTTATATTTTTTACAAGGACTAATTCACCTCATCTCTGGACAGCAGCGCACAACTGGCCCCTGGCGACACCGGATTCAGTGGGAGAACAACGGGCAGGTTTATAGTTTAATGAGCACTGGATCAGAGTATCAATCACCAGCTAGGTCTAGAAGCCAGTCGAGGGTTTATATGAGCAGCAGGAGGGATGGCACCAGGAGCCAAATGCCGGGAGCGCACAGAAGAGTGACGCTTGTAAGAACCGGACCGGGTGAGGCCAGACAGTTCATGACTGATCACGGCGTAGAACTTGGTTCTTTAACCCCCGGACACGATGGCAGACAGGTTGTATCTGTTAATGCTGGAGCGTTAGGGGCCAGACAGCGTCCATATGGAGCTGGAGCTGCAGGTTATCCAGGCGCACGACGTTTTAGCGCTGAACACGCCAACAGCATCAACGTCTCGGTGCCGGGAAGTTTTACAAATTTCCCAGGCAGAAGAGGAGATGCTGTGGATACTACTTCACCGCAAAACAGAAGAGGAGAACCAGGGCCCGGCGCGCAACACCAGCAGTTACGTACTGTGCCAGAAGCTGCTTCTGTCACCAGGCAGCAGCCACAGACAGATCAGTCCAGCTCTGGATTTGCCACAACTTTGGACAGAGGATCTGAACCCCCTGCCCCGTCCCCTGCACTTACAGAGGATGTTGCCATCGACCCAACCACAAATGGAGAGGACATGGTTAACGACGACCCTCGCAACCCGTTAAAGAACCACAGGAATTCTGTTTTCTACAACATGTATCCTACAAGAGGGAGGTCAGTGGCCCGCACGCGCCGTCCGCCTGGCACAGGATATGGAACAAGCTATTTCCAAAATGGTAAGATAAGAGTCATATAATGATATGGAATGAGCTAGCCTTCTTAATGAGCATGGTCCAACACGATGGTCCAGTCGGTACATGAGACAGGATCACTTCTACTCGGTGGAAATAACAAGCCATTAAAAATAAATTTTTAATCAGAAATTCTAAATAGAGTTTGCACAACCACACTTCTCACTCACTAAAAGGAAAAAGCAAAATGGCATGAAGGCAAAAAAAATCTTATTTTTTGGAATGTGGATCCCAGAACGACAGCCCAGGAATGTAAAACATGTTAAATTATGCCCACAAAAACAAACTGCTTCTCTTATTTCAACCTGGACACCGTCTAATTCACTGGATTTTGAGCATAAATAAACTGGCAACATTAAGAGCTCAGATGAACAAAAAAAAACTTGGATTGTCCCTTTACTCTGTATTCCCAGGATTGCCAGACCTCGTCCCAGACCCATATGCCAT
The DNA here is from genome assembly GCA_034779795.1 of Ctenopoma multispine. NCBI lineage: Eukaryota > Metazoa > Chordata > Actinopteri > Anabantiformes > Anabantidae > Ctenopoma > Ctenopoma multispine. Next base: position 15,316,840 of record JAUYWH010000009.1, on the reverse strand, counting down.
CCAAGCAGGTGCTTACGTCCAGCGCATGCAGATGTATGCGCTCCGCTGTGCAGCTGAGGAGAACTGTCTGGCTAGGTAGTGATTCATTTCTTCAGTATGTACACGTCAGCATGTGGACACTGAGGCAGACACACACAAACGCACACACAGCTTACACACATACCTTTGAATGTTTTAGGATAACTATTGTGCTAACTCAGTCACAAAAACTATTTGATCTTGTGATGGAGGAGTGATTCTCCAACACAAAGTCCTGCCAAGACATAAATGTTATGGGTTGATTTTCCCAAAAGCATGAAATACAATGGAACAAACCCTTTGCTCCGCAAATCTGTTGCTTTTAAGAAAACTACCCACAGGAGCTCAGCCAGCAGCACTTTCCAACTCAGATTATGCTCCTTTCCCCTGTGATCCATCCAAGGTCTGCGTATGGACCTGCTGTGCGAGACATTGACTTCAGAGTCCTCCTGCGGTTTCCTCAGAAAGTGAAGAACCAAGGCACCTCTGACTTCCTCCCTGTCAAGCCAAGATATCAGTGGGACTGGCACAGCTGTCACCAGTAAGTTTATCCAGCCTGTACCTAAAGAAATTACTTTCATTTAAAAGGTTGTGATTAGCATGACTCCAAATGCCAGATCTGATATAACAACGCAAAAGACCACCACACCCTCAACAGTCAGCTAACACGACAAAGCAGTGGCCTTAAAGGCATTCCTGGACTTTGCCTTAAGAATTCTCTTTTCCTTTAGGCACTACCACAGCATGGACGCCTTCAGTAACTACGACCTGCTGGATGTCAACACTGGACGAAAAGTGGCTGAGGGACACAAGGCCAGTTTCTGCCTGGAAGACACAAGCTGTGACTCTGGATTCAGGCGCCGCTATGCCTGCACATCACATACACAGGTAATATACAGTTATAGGTGTGTAAAGCAAATGTCACACCAATTAGGTGAGATTAAGATGAGCACAGCATCAGATGTGTTCTAAAAATGTCCAGAGGTAGAAGTTGCAAATCACCTGGTGGGATAAAACATTCAACTTTTAAAGGGCTTTGTAATTTATTCCATTTACATTATATGAAAAGATATGATATGTCAATCCAGATCACCAGATACCTAGAGTTGCTCAATCTTGACATCTGGTCTGGTGAACAGCTACTTTAAACTTGAGAACAGGAAATATTGCAGTTAAACTCTTAGGTATTCAAAACATGAAGGGGTTTGTGAGACAGAATTGTATGTGGTTTCTGCAGACAGAGGAGAAATCCAGACTTTTACAAGCTTTACACTTTCAGGGTTTATGTTATATTTACAGGCTCCAGATCCGAGATCAGATTATTAAAATAATGTCACTTTCCTTCAGTCATTCTCTCAAACGGACTTAACACATTGTGACCAACGTATACAGCTGTGTTTCCAGTCTCTGTTTCCATGAGTGAATAGACCAATGTTGTAAAATAACTGGAGATTCTCTTTAAATGGCAAATCAAGAATCAATGCAAAAACTCAGTGTTCATGGTCAACAGGCCATGCATCATATAGTTGCAGAGTTACTTTCGTTTTGAGTGTTTTTTTTTAATCCTCCAGCTCCACTTCTGAGAACTGTTTAACTAAAAGTCTGGTGTATGCCAATGAAAAAAAAACAGACAGGAATATTTATTATGTGTTGTCTGGTTTCTGTGATTCTGGCTTCGGGCTCCTCAGAACAGCTTTGCTTCCAAGAACTGTTTGTATAACTTAAAGTCAAATCTGCTTCATTTGCAGCACTTGTAGGAAAATAGTAGTCAAAGTCGTTAAAGAGCCTGAGTCAAAGCTTTAAACCGCACTCGGGGGGGTTTGGGGTTCTGTTTTCAGGGTCTGAGCCCAGGATGCCATGACATCTACGCTGCCAACATTGACTGTCAGTGGATTGACATTACTGATGTACCTCCAGGAAACTATATCTTGAAGGTAACGTGTCACATACAGTGCCTTGCGAAAGTATCCGGCCCCTTTGAACTTTTCCACATTTTGTCACATTACAGCCACAAACATGAATCATTTCTATTGGAATTCCACGTGAAAGACCAA
>JAUYWH010000009.1:15282546-15309478 GCA_034779795.1 Ctenopoma multispine | reverse complement strand
GTATTGGTCTTTCACGTGGAATTCCAATAGAAATGATTCATGTTTGTGGCTGTAATGTGACAAAATGTGGAAAAGTTTAAGGGGCCGGATACTTTCGCAAGGCACTGTATTAATAAAAACACAGATCACTGAAATGTGTTTTTAAGTTCTGATATTGTTTGCATATACTCACATAGCATAAGACGTGGTCGTTAAGTATGGCTGAAACTTTTTTTCAAGAATTGTAATCAAGATATGCACCAAGCAGAACATTTCACAATAAAAGAGTAAATTTCAAAGTAAAGGTTTTTGCTGTTCTCTACTAGTTTAACTCTACTTGACTGCAGTGTTTCCAAAGCACAAAGAAAACTTCCTTCCAGACAAGTTACACATAAGTTTGTCAGTTCAGGTGGAAGAATATTGGATATAGACATTATTTATAAACTGCTTCAAACTACCTCAGTCTTTCTGTTCAGACATATACACAAACATTCATGCAACCACAAAAATAGGAAAGCTTTTAGTTAGGATATGATTAAAAGTAGCTTGACATGAAACAGAACCATATCAATGAAAATGTACCTACTTAACCTAATATGCCACCGAAAGCTGATTACTGTGTTTTTCCAGTCACTAAAATACACAGCAGTAGTCCATTTTTATGTAATCATTTGGAATTACTTGTCATTATCTGAAAGCTCCCTTGCCGGTCTCTGTGTTCTAGGAGGCTGGTTGGATCACACATAACTAATAAATCCAACCAGCCTTGAATCCAATTACACCGCGCTCGCTCAGTGCTGTAGTGCTGTCCAGAATCTCAACTGCACATCAGAAGCAAATATTCCACTGGGCAATTATTAAACACCTGCAGTATTAACCACATCCTTCTCATGTATTATTTTTGGGGCGTATGACTTACACAGGAGGTTGCTGCACTCAGTCAGTGGTGATCTTGGTCAGAAACTCTGTCTGACATTCCAGAGTCACACCAATATTGACAAAAGCTGCACGCCACAACTGAGCCTGCGTGCCGGTATGTGGAAAGGTGCAGACTCGGACAGCAGGCCAAGGAATTCCTCTTCTCAAAGTCGATCATGATTTAGGCGCTGCAGACATGTTTCTGCTCCGAGCATCAATGGTTGTTCAACAGTTTAAACTTGATATTCTCGCAGCATTCTGCATTTATCCTGTAATATTTGTTTCAAAAGTTAGAGTTTCAAATAGAATAGCTGAAAGAAATGCCTTTTTAAAAAGCATACTTTTATCTCACTGCCAAAGCATACCTCTCCCATGAATAGCAAGCACAATGATGCTGTATCTGGAAAATTGAAGATATTCTGACAGAGTTCATGACTAAGCTATAAAAATATTTCATTTTTATTTCTGGAATTTATCCTAATTTAAACATGTGCTTCTTTATCCAGCAACAACTGATAAAATTCCCCAGTTGCTTCAGTCACAAAATTGACATTTGCTGGTTATAAATGTTTGTTGTCTACCTTTGTCAAAGGATCCAATGTTTCAAGCATTATATGAATTATGATGATACATGATTAATCAATTGATTTATTAATGATAAATAATAATAATAATAACTTTGTGGGAAATAACTTTTTTTGTTTTTCTGGGACATTACTGTTGTCCTCAACTGATAAAACATCATTTCTGCAAAATCAACAGTTGCAAGTAGAAATGATCGAACTGGAACATTCAAATCATCAGCCATCAATAAACACGTGGCGCTAAATCAGACAGTTTGACAGTAAGGTGTTTTGTCTTTTTTTACATCTGTCTCCAACTTCACCAATATACTACCTCCCACCCCTGCATTTCTCTGGACTTTTCTGGTCCCAACAATTTTCCATCCAGCCACCAGATGTCCCCAGAGTTTCCCTCCAATTCCAGTCATGTGACCTTCCCTGACTACTCACACACCTGTTCCTAGTTTCCTCATCATCTCAGACACTGTTATTTAAACCTGCAGTTACACCGACTCTTTCCCACAAAGTTTTGATTCTCTAAAGCTGTTTTGCTGTGGACTACTGTTGCAACCCATCTCTTCATCATTTATTCTATTACTGCACATCTACCACAGTGCACTGTGTGTCTGCATTTGGATTCTCCACCTCATTGCCATTTGTTTAAATTGTGACTTATGAGGGAAGTGTCTATAGCCCTGATTTAGTGTGACCTTAAGCTCTGGAAATGTTTTCTTCTAAATCTTTTTCTTAACAACTAATAATGGACTCTGGCGCACAGCCTCTCTGTCTATGTAACTTTCAGTAGCCTATCACCTCTACAGTCTCATTTCTCACTTGTAATTATGAAACAATTACTACAACAACTATAGGATGCAAACACAGAGAGTGAGTGTCCAGGACCGTTAACAGTTTGCGTGTGTCATCCTCCATCTGTCACTGAAAGAGAGACGGTGAGTGAGGGATGTTTTGTGAAGTGGATGCATTATACTGGTTTGCAGAGAGAGGCGGTGTGCTCTGATAGCCAAAGGAGCTTGTGAGAGCAGAGTGGTGAAAGTCTCAGACAAGATTTAAACAAACAGACACTGGCCTGACCGGCCCAGGATGCAACAGCGAGCTCCCCTGACAGAATAAGGTCACACACTGCCATCTCTAGATCAGCTTGAGAAGCATCTCTACAACTTCTACAATCATCTGGGACACACTCCTACTTATGATAGAATCACTGAATGCATAAATAATTTCCCAGAGTCAGGGGCAATGAAATGCTGGCGTCATTTATTGTATTTCATGTTAAAATGTGGGACATTCAGCAGTCAATACATCTCTAGACTTTGATGACTGAGACATCAGATTGATTTGTCTGAGAAAAGTGCATCAGAATCTTTTTATATTGCCGTTTAATCTTAGCTCTGGCTTTCCAACCTTTCCGTTTACTCATTGTTTTTATTCCTTTTACATACAGTGACAACCATGTAGCAGGGAGAAAAACAGTCTAAATCCTCTTATTTGTAAAATATCTGTATAATATTTGAGATGATATAAATCTTAATATAGCATACATTAGGTTAGGTAGTATCTAGATGAGGGTAAGCTGCCTAAAAATAGATGTTTCTGCAATAAAAATAGTAAAAATAAGTTATACTGGCATGTTTCTATTGGCGGTTGTAGCAGTTCACAGTTTATCTTTCTCATCTCAAGGAAGAGTAAAAGCATAAATTTTCAGGGAGGTTTGACTGGCACTCCTTTATGCTTCTGTGCTTGCATGATATACAGTCACGGGTGGACCCTTTGGGGGAGTTTTCCCTTTGCAAATATCCCCACCTTCAGACCGTGCTCTGTTTCCACCAGCTGACAGCTTGTCTCAGTGGCATCAGCTCCTGCTGGAAACACCATAACAAAAAAGAGAAAGGGAAAAAAAAAAAAAAGAATTTAAATTCAGAACTCAGCACCTCCGTGAGCTCGCAGCTGCTCCCCAATCAAATGTAGTGTGTACAAACTGTGCTGCTTCTCAAGGATTTTGTGGTAACATCTGTCATTGATGGGGCCACAGAAAAGCAAAGTGTTAATCATTACTGTACTGAAAGTGATGCAGTGTATTTGTCCTTGTGAGTCATGTTGTCTCATTTGCGGAGGAGCACCGAAAGCAGATTTTATCAAAGTTGTGGGAAGGATGTTATGATGTTGTTGCGTGTGTGTGTTTGGTTATGTGCATCTGCCTTTATGAAGACTGGTGTTCATGGACAGATTACAGGAAAATCACGTTGCCTCTTTGTGTTCTTTTGGTGTCTTTTTATATTTGTTTTTTTGTGTTCATTCTTCTAACTTAGCTCTGTAACTTTCGAACAAGAAATATTTACTCAATTCATACCGAGCCCCTTACCTCTCATGCCCCTGAGCTTGTGGCCAGTAGAGCGATTCAGTAATCTATCCATGTCAATGTTAAGACTGTGAGAGAATTTATACCAGTCCTCGTCTGTGCAAGAGAAATATACTTCTAATGATGGCCGTATTAACCTAGTACCAGGGTGCTCTGCTGTCCGTCCACTCAGTCACCTTATTAGTCCACAAAATGAGTCATGCATCAGTGAAACAGAAACACAGGACAAAACACAAAATCACAATTCTGTAGAAAAAAAGTAGAAATGAGTGTAACGTGGGTTCAAACAAATAAACTACATACATACATACACCACTAAGGTTGTAGTCCAAATGATGCTGAGGTATCATAAATGTTCAAGTCCATTTGCAGTGAGTCTTTCAGATTTAGTGCTTTTTATTAGTAATGTTTCCATTAGCCAAGTTTAACCTACAGGAGTTACTGAAATTTGCTGGAGCATGTTTCGCTGCCACTAAGGAAATAAATTCAAGACAACTGAAAACAAGTTTATAGTGTCTCCCGACATCTTTACTGAAGAAATGTACCAGGCAGAAAGTCTGTCAAACAGCCAAGACTTACAGCTGTCACAGATGATGAGCCCAAAAAGCAATCTGGAAAGTCCTGTCAGAGAAAATCATTCTGTCTGCTTGACAGAGAAGTGTGGCTGATAAACACGATACAAGATATGTGGGGTTTACATATTTCCATATTTCTTCGGTAGACTCTCTTTTTCTTGTTTCTCAGGGAAACTTTCCCAACATGACACGTGTAGAAGTGCCATAGACCACATGCTGGAAAAAGAGGGTCATCTTATAAACATATCCATCCTACATGTAAGCTAATAAAGGTAAGAATATAAAATTAAAACATATTAAAAGCATCACTATGCAAGTACCATGTTGCCCTTAGGTTTTCATCAAGTACAGACCAGAAAACAGACCACATGCCAGATAGGTTTTGCCCAGACCTGTTGAAACCAGAACTCCTATGCAGTTATCTCCCCTGTCTTTTTTTGTTTGTTTGCTTTGTACCAATTAGTTAGTGGTAATTTGATTAAACACAAACTTATTTAGGAACTTGCGCGATAATATGTCAAACATCAACTGACTAAAACTAGATCTCACTGTTTCAGTTGCTATTATGATTTTGTTCACAATTAAAATTCATAATTTTACTATAAACTGCTCACAAAGCACCTGGACTTTTTATATTTCTTTTCTACTTCTATCTGTGTTATTTAGGAATACATCCATCCATTATCTTAACCACATGTTTTCTGGCCACGCGGTTGCTAGCAGCTCCCCATAGCTGGGAATCTATCCCAGCTGCCATTGAGCAAGAGGCGGGGTACACCCTGGACAGGTCGCCAGTCTATTACAGGGTTGACATATAGAGAAAGATAAACATTCGCACTCGCATTCACACGCAATTTAGAGTTACAATTAACTTAACTGCATGTCTTTAAGTGGTGGGAGGAAGCCAGGGTACCATGTTCTCATGAGACGCACTGAGAACATGCAGACTCCACACAGAACGGCACCAGCTGACCTGTGGATTCAAACCTGGGTCCTTCTTGATGTGAGGCAACAGAGCTAACCACTATTACTCAGAAATGATATAAAATATTTTTCAAATGTAATGTGTTTCCTTCTTGCTTTTTTGATGCATTACACTTTCCTCCTGTGAATTTGTTAATTGACTTTTTACACAATCTTATTATTCCAGACCAGATTTGTGTATGAATCCATGTGTAAGACTAGTTGTCAGAATGACAAGTTGTTGTTGAGGTGACTTAATTTAGAATTGAGAATGTATTACTTTTATGTCTCTGTTTAGCAGGGTCCATACAGATCAGCATTGTTACATATGAACCAGGATCTGCACAAAAACAACAAGACAGAGGCGACTTTGCAGTGTATATGCAAGTGACTGGATCTGTAAGCTGCCGTATATGACATTCTGTAGATGTGATGGTGTATGTGACTTTAAATTTCAGTAGGTATACACTTGGTAAGTGACGTTTACAACGTTTTTGTACAGAGGACATGAAGTCCTAATTGTGTTTCTTAATCTTTCCATAAAATACAGAATTGCTCATGGGAATCTTCAGTATGGATGTACCATGTGTGTGTGTGTGTGTGTTTGGCTTACGTTGCTTAGCACAAAATCTGTTGTGATGGTAGTCATTTTAACATTGAACCTGCTCTGGGTGACTAATTTAGATGAATCAGGCCTTTAAAAAACAGCCTCTGAGCTTTGAAAGAGAGAAAAGTGAAAAGAAAGGACAGTGATGAACAGAAAAGCTACATTACACTTACAGCTCGTTAAGCACGTTATCTCACTTATCTCTCTTCAATTGAAAACTAAAATGCATGCATGTTTTGATCCCGTTCTTTGCCAGAATCATCCTAAAGCTGAAGCCTCACGAGCTTGTCTCTCGTTGCAGCATGAGGTAAAGAGCTGCTTTGCTGTGTGCTCCTGTTTATATGGACGTCACAAATATACCAAGAGTTTGCCTCACTCCTTTCTGGCATGTGGCCAGGGGGTTTTATGATTAAAACCAGATTGTGCTTGCCCAACTTAGAAGCCAGAAAAATAGATTGCAGTTACGCATACTCTGCACAAGAGGGGAGTACAGAAACATTCACCTCTGTCTCTGCAGCATCTGCAAAGGTGGACTTTTCAGGGGAGTGCTTAACAATACGCATCTGCTGTTTTAATTTCTGCCTTCTGCCAGAGGGACTTTTTCACAGATGTCATCTTGTTATTAAGTCTGCTTCTAGTTTATAGTATATCTGAGTGTGGCACAAGAAGAAAGGTTTAGTTTCTCCTCATCACAGCCTGACAGTAAATTACGCCAATTCTGAGTCAGAGCTATGATCATCCTGTAAATATAATGACTCCTCTTTTGTGTCACATGATTGGAGTCAAACGGCTGTGGGGTCTTCCTTTGCTAGAAACGACTGAGCTCCTGCCAACTCTCAGTTCCCTCTAAGTCATGACTAAGTTACACTGCAAAAAAAAGCCTGTCTGAAGACTTTATCTTTAAACTGAAGTGATTAAAGGGAAGTTAATGTAAAAAAAAGCCCAATAAAAATTATGTTATTTTGAGAGTTGTGTTTTAAATTATGTAACAACCAAAGGCAAATTTTATTTTACACTCACAAATGTCACAACTCTACTTTTAAAAAAAGAACCTTTAGGTAAAAATTTTACTTCAGCAAGTACTTTTTTTTTACCTTGCGTTCTATTCTTGGCCACATGTGCAACCAAGCTGAAGAATAAACATTGACCTCTCATTTCAGGGAGACACATTTTGCAGTGTAGTGGAGGCTGGGAAATCATGTGACATCAACAAAAGGAGAGACATTACGCCCCCTCCACCACTGCCCACACACAGACACCACACACCCCACACATAAATCAAACACACACATAAAACCCTTTTTTGAAACAGGGAGGAACACTGCGATTCATTTACTGACTTTGAAAACTACGCTGCCAGTAAACACGGCAGACGTCATCAGCTCTCAGCGCCGACAGAAACATCAACACTGTTAAAACAGAAAAGGCGTCTTGTATCCAAACTTACCATGAGTTGTTCCCCTGCCTGGTCCCTCTTTGACCTCCACTCGCTGCAGCAGGGTCTCATGTTTCAGGCCCCCATGGCACTGGGGCAGACCACAACCCCCCTTCACACCATACTGGTGCTCTGGCGGCCTTTACCAGGGTTGGCAGGGGTCTTCAGAGACTTGGGAGGAGGGTATTGACCCTTGCCACAGCGCCCGTTTTGCGGGTATGGTGGAGGTTTCTGAGTTTTTGAATTGGAGGTGCTTTTCCCAATAATAACCTTAGGGTCTAGACTCTGTGGGTGTGGCTCTGGATGAGTTTGACCAACATGGTTGGAGTCTCTTGAGGGGTACATGTGAGGCAAGTGGCCGTTTATACCTGGCCTTTCGTGGTTTATGTCCTTGCTGTGACTGGGTGGGGTGAAGCGCCTGGTTTTGACGACTGATGCAATGTGGACAGGTGAGGGAGAGTTAGTTCTTAAGATGATGCGATCTTCGTCAGTGTGTTGTGATACCAGGGCTGCAGCAGGTTTGTGATTGGTCAGCGGAGCCACTCTGAGGTCTCCTGAATGAGTTGAGCCATGAAAGTCACTGGACGACCCCTGAGTGATGCTCGGCGCCTCCTCACTAAGGTTGATATTGGCGGTGAGACGATCAATCTGCTGGACCACCTGAATGATCAGAAAGAGGGTCAATACTTGAATCTAAATTAGCACAACTTTCAGCAGATGAAGAGAGAGAACCTTTTGTGTTACCTAAGTCGACCCTTGTCAAATTATAGTTATACAGTAATTACATATCAGTTTTTTTAGTGAAACAATGACCAACGATTCAGCCATCAAATTAAAGCTGGACTATCAATTTGTTTCCAGCTGTCTGAATTCACAGTAATGGAGATTTTTCATTTGTAATGTTGATTCAGTACAACCTTGCACAAATGCATTCAGCTGTGAATCAATGCCTATTTTACAGCTGCATGCAAAATGGATACTGTAAAAGCAAGGCATAATTTAGTAACAGTCTCAAGCCAGGCTTTTTATTGTGCTGGCCGGAACGCCGCCAATTTCTACAGCGTTCTGAAAAAGGTCAGTGAAAATTGTTCTCAATCACCGCTTCTGTACGAGATGATGAGTGACTCACAAACAATACAGTCACCATGCAAACGCACACACACACTGTTCTGCTACCATGAACATGCACATACACGGATACAAGACCTGTGTCAAACTGATCTGCACTGTGACTCATTTTGTCAGCATCTGAGTCTTGTGTTAATCGTTTTAAATGCTACAGTATCCATGGAAAGACATGAAAAGCTGGGACTTGACGCAGACCTCCATGATGTACATGCAAAGCTTAAACATGAATAATAATAGATCCTCCTACCTCTTTCATCTCAACATGAACTTGCTTCAAACCCCCCAACACATCCTCCAGATCTGTCACCACTTGTCGGATTTGATCCCTCACCGAGTCCTGTCTCCTCTTCTGCTTCACTACCTCTGAGACCTGGTGCTGGTGCTTGTTGCTGGTTGTTGTTTTGGAGGATTCTGGACTAGTCATGTCAGAGGAAGGGATGCAGGTCCCCGTCCTCCTGCTTTGGTTCAATTGTTTTTGTGGGACTTCAGTGGGGAAGAAACATTTGTGGGGGCCACCACGTGCATTACAGCCCTCCTCTGATCCACCCCTCTGTCTGTCCCAGTCCTGATGGCTATCTCTTCTCTCCCCTCCCTCAAAGAACACAGGCCTCGGTCCACAATGGCCATTACGCATGGGCAAGTGGGCACTGTGTGGCTCCAAATAGTTTTCAGAAGGACATCCACATTCTTCCTCTTCCTCATCCACAGTGACATACCTGACAGTCCTCCTGTGCCTGTACCCTTGACCTTTGACCTGAAGATGAGGGAGAGGATGTGGTATAAGCGCATTAAAGGGGTGTGCCCTGGTGTCGCTGAGCACCACACAGCCACACTGTTCTCTGACAGACGGGTAGTGTCTCACCCCAGACTCCAGCGGGTAGCTCCACTGGGCAGGGTTCAGCTCCCAGGAGCAAACTTGGCTCAAGTCATCCGTCTGACTGTAATGACCCAACCCTGCGAACACAGGCCTCCTCTGTGGGCTGCGATGACCACTTCGCTCAACTCGGTCCACTACGAAAGCTCTGCCTCCTACATCTTTAACTTGAGGAGCCTGGATGTCTCTCCTGCAGTCCAGAGATGGGTGCTCTGTCTGTCTGGCTGGTGCTGGTTGGTATCCCGGCCCACCATTATGGCCGCACAGCTGCTCATAGTGGACGCAGTTCTGGCAGGAGCAGGCGGTGGAGGTGTTGCTGTGCTGAAGAAATCGGTGGTGTCCCGTTGTTTGTGCGCCTTCTGTGTGCATGTCCAAAAAAGTCCAGAGGCTTGTGTGGAAAATGCTTTACAAAAGAACTGGTTTCCACCCCTGCCTGCTCCCTTCAGCCCAGTCATTCACTCGCTCTGTTTTCCTCATCTGCGTCTACCCACAAGAAAACTTTTCTTCAGCTACTTTTTCTCCTCTCTAACCAAGACTTCTCCCTCCCTTTCCTTCCTGTCTGCTATTTCCCTTCTTCTTCTCTCCTGTAGTTGTTAATCTCTACACCCGTTCTTTTCTTCCCCTGGACATCCTTTTCTCCTGCTTCTCCTAACTTTTCCTTACTCCTTCTTCTTTCTCACCCTGTAACCCTCTCTCCTACACGGGGCCCTTCTCCACCTCCCTCCCTCTCTGTCTCTCTTTCTACCTCTCCCGCCTCGTTGTTCTGTCTCATTTGCTGCTGCAGGCTTTCAGTCTCTCTCTGTCTCTCCCTCTTTCTCTCTCTCTCTTTCTCTCTCTCTGGCTGTGTATTTCCCGTTTCCTCCCCTCCCCTCTCCCGCTCTCTTCTCTTTCTCCACCTCTTACTTCAGCTCTTGCCTGTGGTATATTGTCTCACAGAGTCGACTGTACCTGAATGTGTGAATTCTTTCTTTCTGCTCCACCTGAACTCCAGTCGCTTTGTAATGCTCTTCTGGTAAAAGGTTCCATATGGGTTTCTGTCTCTCAGAGACTGCGTGAAAGAGTCCCAGCTCCGGTGCCGAGCTCATTAGCCCAACTACAGCTTTTGCACTCTGCAATTAAACGCTGCCTGGGATTCCTCGGCCAGAGACTGAGACACGAGGGGAGGGTAAGTTAGGGGAGGAGAGAAGCACTGGGGGAGGTGGGGTTTCTAACATAGACAAGGCAGTAGACAGTACTCCGAGTCAAAGACACAGATCCACTGCCTTTGTACAAGTGTAACATTTTTCATTACTCTGTATCTCATTTTATCTGCCACCAATTCCTTCCTCCCTGTGTCCTTTGCCACTCCTGTTATTCACACTCTGTCAATGTCGAAGCAAAACTTCACTCTGAGCACAGACAGTGTAGTAGCTCTATATAGGGAAGTTCCTCTCCATACCATACTGTGTAATGCCACGTTATATGTTTATGCCATGTTAATTTCATTATCCATTTCATTATAAGTCAGTCTCTGCTCACTATAGATAAACATAATCTCTAGATGAATGATACAAAAATAGAAAGGCAGAATGAGCAATCAAGATCTCTCTCTCACTCCAAAATAGAATAATGTGCCTGTGATGTGGCGCTTTGTCCACAGCAACCAAGGACTGAGGTCTTTATTTTCACAGAAAACAACTGAAGCTTTGAAAACAATAGGTTGTAAAAAAGAAGTCCTGAGAATAACAGCAGAGGAAGATGAAGGGGATTCATCCAGCAGGAGGATGAGCACTCCAATCCCAGCTGCTGGGAAATAGTTGGAGTGACGTTACATTAATGTATTTTTTTATAGAAGGGTATAAATATGCACATTTGTACGCACAATTATGCAAATTTGAAAGTAAAATAGAATGTCACTTGTTATTTTAATTACTTGCTAAAATCTATCATAGTGATACTGATATCAATCAGAATAATAATACTGGGAAATCAAATCAAGTTTTAAGCAGCGAAAACAGCAGCGATTTGTTTGCGACTTGGGGGCAGTGAAAATGAGCTGAAACAAGCTGTGAATACGACACTGACATATTATCAATTCTAAAGTTGACACAGCAGACAAACTGTCAGTGATTTATCATTCATATGGAGAGTTTGAATTATCTGGCTCTTAAGTTGTAAAATGTGTAAACTATTTGACTATCTAGTCGCTACCTGTTTTACAGAGCCTAAGGGAATCACCTAGGCAGGTAATAATCCTGTGTGTGTTCATTACTATGAGCTGTGTTTAATATCCACACTGGATATGTTGTTTGTTTTTGGTTAATCTGGTAAAAATTGAACCCTGCTAAGTGATCTGCCACATTCCCACAATGGTCTAACCTAGCGATGTTAAAGGGATGATATAAATAGTTTGAGAAAATGTGACAGCTTTTCGTATTTTACGCTTTCATTAACTTAAACTTTTAGCAAAGTTGCAATATTTCCACCTAGAAAGGATATATTTCTTAACCAAGTATATAATCGCTGCACTTCAACTCTATGTATCTCATGCATATGTATGTATTCAATGGAGACTAAAGACAGAAAGTCGATAAGAGGAGACACAGTAACCCCTCAGCCTGCCATCTTAATCTCAGTATTTCTTAGCAGGTGTTCCTCAGGCAAATCCCGAGCAACAAAAGCGAAATCAAAGGATGTAGCTGTCATACTGTCTGCACTCATATATATAGATGGGTGTAGTATGTTGCCTCAGAAAGTTCCCAGCCTGAGCAGCTCTTACATCACACTGCTTTGTGTCGACCTGCCCAACTCTCGCTTCGCTGCACGACTGCAGGGCAACCGCAAAGTAGAGAATGGGAGCCACACTTCAACGCTCGCCACGCAGCACTCTCCTGTCCTCAGCGGGGTCAAGATGACCTAATTAGCACATATGGACACTTCTAAATGAGTCTATAACAAGTGCTCAATATGCGGATGGGGATGTGTCAGATGGCATGTGGCCTATTTATCCTCCTGCAGATGCAAGGTCCAATCGATGCAGACTTGAGTGTGCTACATCATGCAGTATGCAGATTATTAATGATTAGTCCATTATTGTGCAAGAGATACTGTGTGTGATATGATGCTTTATGAGTGATATTACCATACTGAATAGGCAAGTTTTAACTTCATTAAACAGGCTTTCAATGTGTTATATTGATTTTAAATTACAAAAGGCACTAAAATTCATGAAGTAGCCCTAGAGCACATTTCTGAACATTTACAGCCTGTTCTTCAGTTGGTCTGTGATCATTAGACCGTGGTAAAATACTATAATCAACTTACCAACTGTTTATAATCAATATTTTCCTAACAGTGATGAATGTAGAGGGAATTATCACCTAAATCTGCAGCTTTATGGTGCTTTAGAGTAAATTTCAGCTCATTTATTAGCTGTTCAGAACCATTTCGGTTCGCTCTCACTGCATTCAATGTGTAATTTTTGCCAGCCACAGGGAGCAATTTTTAGCAAGAGCTCTCTAAAAACCCTCTGTATACTACCTGTTAAACACCAAACATCTGACAGACACGGTTAGCAACAAACTGGTGAAGAGAGAGGCATTTAGCAGCTACAGAGATAGAATTTTACCTCAGGGGTTGGTAGAGACTACAAACAAACTAAAACCTGCCTGGATATTGAACTTCAGTTCTTCTGAGTAACACAAACATGACTCTAAATGAATGACGATGTTACTCTGTAAATGCTGGATGTGTAAAAAATGGGATGGGATGATATTTCAGTTTGCAGCATCTTAGTGGTTATGCCACATGACTGGCCTGGGACCTGTGTTTGCATGTCATACCCCTCTGATCTGATCTTGTTGTGCAAGTGAAAACCGTGCACAGTATCTTCATAATACAAACGTCTCATGTGCTACAGGTCTTTAGATTGAATTTTGTCAACTTTATTTAGTCATGTGTTGACTCCATAACACACTGTTACTGCTACACCACAGACACACAGACACGGTGTATATCATATTCTCTATGATAAAGATGTGTTACAGTCAATATGGTGTTTAACTAACTTCAGCCAGCTAACTGACCCCATGGTCTTTTATTTGCAAGAGTGTGCAACATAATGCTCTCATGAGTATTTTAAACTCCCAATCGTGTACGTTATAATTATAACAGTGCATAATGAAGCTAAAAACAGAAGTAGATGACAGCAACTCTTCCTTTCCGAGAGCTCAGCAGTGCGTCCTATAGAGACAAGTCTTTGACCGTATCAAGAAAATGTTAGTTTAAACCTTTAATAATTTCTCCATCTGCTGAATGAAGGAGCATCTCTGTGACGCTGTAGTACAGATTGGCTTCTCTTCATCTACACCTTCTCCTCGACAACAGGATAATGCCTCATACCGTTTTCACGTTATTTGCCAAGTATGAAAAAGGAATGAGCACACCTGATGCAGTGCACACTGACTGGTGTAATTAACATGAACAGTTCCTGCATCTGTAGATGAGGTCAATCTAATTTCTCTCCCATACGATCCCCTAATGTGAGAAAATTATAGCATTTCTTGAGGAGCCACAATTGTCATGAAATGGCAAAGAACATTTCCATCTAAAATGAGATTATATGCTTTTTTTTGTTTATCATGGTAAGAAACTGAATGATGACAAATTAGATATTTAAAAAATCAAAAACTGGCAGCAGTCATGTTGTTTGTCCTCCAGTAGCGTCTTAAAGGTGATTAAATGTCCAAAATCCTCTGAAGCAGGATTAAACCTACTGAGACAAGAGAAAGTGGCCAGAAAATCTGCAGTCAGAAATGATTTCCTTTTCAGTGGGATAGTGACTGGTAATAGTATCGAGCCCATTTTACATCTAAACCTATCACTCGGTGAGGTCATATCTTATATCAGTGCTCTGTATGTCACTGCATGTCCTGCTTTTAGGGAACACAATGGTCACATTGTTCCAAAGAGGATTATAAAACAATTCCCATTTTCAAACCAGGAAACCCAGTTGCATCACAGTGGCACAAAAATGCTGTGTCATGCAACTCATAAGATAAGTTTGAGTTTTTATGGGAGAACAAAGTGGTTTAATGATGCTGGAAAATGTGCAGCTGAGACTCACAGTGTGTTCTTGCTTTAAAGGTCATAAAAGTAGAACATCAGAGAAATCAACGTTTTTATTCTCTCATTCTTTGTGCAAGGATGGAAAATATTGTCAAAAGAGAGAAAAGGTCTTTTTTCTTTAAGCCGAGCTTTAAGTCCTTGAGACTAGTCCACATGGTCAGTCATTATTACATGCAAGTTATCTCACAATACATTGTACAGACATTGTCCAGACAGTGAAGAACTCAGGGTGCCGTAGCTAATTTGTCTTTATGTGCACAGCATCAAGGACACGATGCGGGAGTCAGCTGTTAAAAAAAAAAGGCCTGAAATCCAAATGACAATGGCAAAAAGCACTAATGGACAGGATAATGACAGTGAGATAGTGAGCGTTGCCTTTAGAAGCATGGCTGAGATGGCTCGCAGAAAGCTGTTGCCATGGCTGACAGTAAGAAAATGGGAATGAAATGATTCATTTCTCCCTGCTGGCGGGAGATGTACTTGCAGTGGGGACATGGGGACAAAGTACAGAAAGAAAAAAAAGTGCCTGTGTTTACCTGGTTTGACTTTAGAGTGGAGATAACGTAGATGGTGAGAAAGGGAGGTATGTTCTATCATGTTTATCATGCAGAAGCAGCTAAGATGTCTCTGATGATGAACTATTCTAAGTTGAAATCCGTGTGAGATAAAGAGAGATAAAGACCACATATTGAGATTACATCTAAAGTAAAACCTAAAGTAGGGCAAAACCTGCCATGTCAAGGATGGGCAGAGCAAAAAACGGAAGACCATTACATAAGTCAACAACTAACACCGCTAGGGTTGGAGAGACAATTTTAAAAGATGCACCGAGTGGAGAAAAAGACACTTTAAAAGCCAGCATCGACCTCACGATGGCATGAAGTGTGAAGGAATCTTTAAAAGCAATCCATCCAGTAGCTGTTGAGATATTTCAGTCTGGACCAGAGTGGTGAACCAACAGACCAATAATCAATCCCACAATAGAGTGATGCTGTTAGCACCGATAAAATGTCATGTCAACATCCAGACATGCCAACAGGTTATATCTGACATCACACTGTTCATCACACTGAGTACATAAATATGATATTCTGTAGTGGTGGAAGATAAATTTCAAATCCTTTCCTTCACAGCAAAAATCATCTTTAGACACTTTACATCATATTGTTAAGATCTTGAGAATTATATAGAAAACACATGAAGTCCCCCTTTGAGCAAGCACTAGGCAGCTATGGAGACACTTTAATGGAAGAAACCTCCAGCAGAACCAGGTTCAGAGTTGGCAGCCATCTGCTTCAACCGGTTGGGGTGATGGAAAGTGGAGAGAGAACAGTTTTTTCAATGCTCTTCTGATGTGCTTCATGCAGATCTGCAGCCTGGCAGCTATAGTATGTTACCTGATAGGACTTTCCAAGTGGAGAGGCAGTTAATTGGTTGGTAGCTGGATGGTGCTGTTCCCTTGTGGGGGTGTTTCGTGATCAGCACTGTCCTTCCTTGTGTTAGCCAGTCTGGGAGAGAGCCTGCTGCTAGCTGGTTCATCTGTGCTGGTCGGCACTCATGTACTAGCTCTTTAGCTATATGTGTGAATCACATCTGGATGTTATGTTTACCCATAATAACCAGCTCAATCATTTATACCTTTGCCATTCGAAGCATTTCATCTTGAAACTTTCAGGAAACACAGCAAAGTCAGAGTTGATGGTGAAAGAGCGAACTGTGGGAAGCGCTGACTTTTAACACAAACAGTGAAGCCTCCAGCCTTCATGTTTCTGAGATGAATAGTGATGCACCGAGGGAGAAATCAAAGCTGTACTCAACTTGGCAGCCGCTCACTATCTATTGTGTTTAATTTCACATCCACTATGATAATGTGTAAAATTCTCCAAGGTAGCCAGTTAATGTCAAAATCATCATTTGCTCCTCAGTGTCTCACATCCGCTTCAAACAATGACTTCAGAGCGGCGTCAAACAAAAGAGTTCTCTGAAAAAATGTAAGCGCTTCTATTGGTGTTTCAAGTAGCTCTCAGTGTCTTTCATTGTGTAGATAATAGAAATATACAGAGATCGTGACGATAAATCATCTTCTGATCTACTTTAGAATTGCTTGAGACCGATAGTTTCCCAGTGGTTAGACTTACTTGATTCACATCTAATCAGAAGAGGAACATGCCAACATAGTTCAAGCATTGCTAAAAAGGCCTGTGATCTCATGTACAGAAAGTTTGTTCGGATGTCCTCATATAACCTTTGAGTTAGAAAAATCCACTGATGGTCAGTGGAGGTGCTGAGAGGGTTTTTGTGCTTTGTAAACAACCATTAAAGAAAGATGGGCAGTCCTGCAAGACCTTGGTTGAACCAATTCCAGGAACAGCCAAGCCTGGGAGTGTGGTTTAACACACTGTGCTGACACAACGTTCAATCTTGGCTCCAGCTATGCAACCTCTCTTATTTTCTTAAGTGGCAGTATCTTATTTAGCACTGCAGCTTTCATATTACATTGTGTATGAGACCTGAGACTTTTTTCGGCCTGTAAATCACTGTCAGTGTCGTGAAACAACATTATCCTGTAGTGAGCAACCTTTGAAAGTGAAGGTTCTGCCCAGTTCATGTCACGTTTTTGAGCCATTAATGCACCAAATCAGACCGAGCAAACCGCATACGATCACATGACTACTCACATGTATGAATACAGAGACAAACACATTTGTCCCCCAACTGCCCCAGTGTTCAGTCTTTAAAAACAACTCTTACATTTTATCAGTACTGTACTTTATGTTATTCTGCAAGTGCCTGTTAGTATCTAAACTATTATTTAACATGTTAAACCAACATTTTTTTTGTTTTTGGAAACAAATACAAGAGTATGTTCAAAGTAGTTTACCTCATAGTTGCATATGGAAGAAGAAGAATGAAAATACTAAGAGAAAAAGTGTGTGTTCATGTGACATCTCAGTGCAACACCAAAGCAACAGTATATTCATCCTGCTGTCATTTCAGCAGCAGCTGGCCTCAGTCAGAACAATGAACACCAGAGCATACTGAATATCCGTAGTTACAGTAGCCTACAGACTCTCTGCAACATTACGCACAAGCATTTTCACATTAATGTATAAAAGTACACTGAATACAATGCTCAATTTCTGAATATGCTGTTGCTGTGCATCATTGTGCATGAAGGAAATAGAAGGAAATAGATGTGGTATTCACAGCTGCAAATAGTTGCAAATAGTGGTGAGACAAAGATAGAACGATCTAAGTAAAGAAACAGAATCATAATAACTACTTTGAAAACCATTTAACCTTCATGGTGGAAGTTTAATTGTGCATGTATTGCACTGTTTCCAGTTACTGCGAACAATGAATAATGTTAGTGCTGCAGTAATGCAGTCATTTAAGTAATATTGCAACCAAAGAGGTCAGACATTCATTTGGTTCTGCTTTAATTAATTGCTTTCATTTTTGCACTATTGGCCACATACAAGTATACAGACTTTATACACAGAATGTATCATATCAGATATTTCTGTTCTTTAGATACGACTCAGACTTTCATTTAAGAGTGAAATGGCATATTGTGATCTCCTCTGAAGAGGTTATCTCTGTATGATTATTTATCTGCCTTTAACTTTTCAAACACTTGTTTTAGAGTGAGATACTTCAACTTTACTGACTATAATTAACTCCCTAGCATTTCCTGTGTGATACCACTTGGACCAAAGAGATGAGCGGTGAAGTCGATCTGGCAGCTTGGTATGCACAAGTGTCACTGACTCCCACTAACAACCACTGGGTGGACCAAAGGTCACCCAGCCATTTTCACAGATGTTGTTTTCTTGTTCTGTAGGCAACTGGATATCTGCTGATCCCACTGAGAGTCCAGGATAAATATGCTGTTCAGTCTGTAGCTGCTCACAAAGTAAAAGATCTTGCTCGTTGAACATTGTTAAGTTGTTCAGCTCTTCCATAATTTTTTAACCAAGCCGGCATGAAATTGATTGAAATTATCTTTTGTTCCTTTAAAATTTCTTGTCATGATCAATAGGTGGTGCTCATGATCCTTGACAGGTTTGCAAAGACAGACAATCTTTACAAGAGTTCACATTTTTGTAGAATCAGTCACAAACATTTTACTCACATGACTTCCACAATTTTATGTCTATTGTCTGCATCTCAAAACACATTTTGAAAATGATGCATTATATCTCAAACATCATTTCCATCATCATAAGTCACGTTACTCAGCTTTTTCATGGATGTTAGTCTGATAATCCTTTTCTGCCACAAAAACACTGCTCATCTCTGTCCTTCACTCTCATTCTTGGCTGCTGAAAACCTTATTCAGGCATTTATCACTTACAGATTTGATTAATGCAACAGCACCCTCTATGGCATATCCTCCAAAGTCCTGCAGTGCATCCAGAAAAACCTCCCGCCTGAGTGCTTTCTCTCCCTCTCTCTTTGGCTCTATTACATTACTCACTCCCTCCAAAATGTCTGTTGGCTTTGCATGCAGCAAAGAAGGCAGATCAGTTGTTTCCACTCTACATAAAGAGCTGTTCATCACATAGCGTCTTCATCTCTGTGGCATTTTTAACAATCACACACCTTCCTACAGAGCTGTGCCAAAGTCCTGAACCTCACTGCAAAGGACAGAAAACATACAAATCCCTCATTATCCACCTTAAGTCAAACTATTAACAGTAACCTTTTCAGTGAAGCAGGGATCGTGGCACAGGCCATGTGCGAATTTGTATGGACATTTTTGTGAATGTCAAATGACGTCGAAATTAAAGATCAGCTGCATTTTATTTTGTATTTTTTCGTGTGTTAAATTTAATTACTGCACATATCACATTTTCTAGAGATGTTTAGATATGGATCTACGGAAGCTGAAACGTTATTTTCATTGACTCTAACATTTAGCTGAGACTCATATGAAACTGCCTTATGGCAGTTCATCTGAATAGCCTGACTTTGCCAGGACCACGCCACTAAAATGGCTAAAAAGCCCAACAGAAATTAATTGAAAATTTACTTAAAAATGAGGATAGCTGCAACAGGATAGCAATAAACAATCTGCATGTCCAACAGGAACTGTTTCTAATTTGCGTCATAATTGAATGATGCGAGAATTCAGGTGCTTGTTGCACATCAGTCGAAAGCATTGCACACAAAAAACAAGAGCAGTCAAACTCCTTCATCCATAGTCACACATAATGGACAGTCAGGCTTCTCGGAGCCAGCTAGCCCATTAGCCTGGGCTAATTCAACCAGGACTCCCCGCCATGCACTGCCCATCACTCCAGACTGGATCTGGTTTCACACAGAAGCCGCCTCATCTCTCTGTGCTCGGGGCAACTCTTTCTCCAAAACAATGACCCCTGAAAAGCTGTTGCAGAGGAAATGTGCTCTCTCTCTCATACTAATAAGTTTGTGTTTATAACTGAGACTACAAGGTCAAATAAAAGTCTAGGAAAGAATATACAGAATCTGACAAAACAATAAACATCTCTAGAGGTTAACAAGACGGGCAAATTGTTAAAAGAAGAAGTAACACGTGTAGGAAACACTTTTAAATGTAGAACATGTATATTCTACATGTACAGTAACACATATCAGATTCCTGTTTCCTCTCAAAATGTAAAGTGGATATTGGCTCAATCAGAGAGTGAAATTGTTTTTGACCGTGCCTGTGATCTTGGGTTTCACAGCTCTGCTTTGCTAAATGGACTGGGTGCATTAGGGGCCAGAGAGGAGCACGCTGCAGAGTGCTCTTAAAAGCCGAGGAGAGAAAAACAACTCGAGACATCGTCCCTGTTTTTTTCAGCCTCGCTGCTCTTCTGTAGCGGGACAGTGACATGTACCAACCATGTATGGAAATGCTGCATACCAGGTTGCGGCTGACAAATCAAAACAATCATCATGATTGAGAGAGGGCAGAATGCATGTGGAGGGTATGGTGACAGACATGAGGGCCCTCATGCAACCGAGGCTGAAAGAAAACAAGAAGCAAGTGCGGAGGTAAATGTTTATGTTTTATTTATATGGTCTGCAAATCAGAACCACACCAGCACAGGGGAACTGGCCTAACAACAGAGCCACTCTCACCCCGGATTTTTCTTAAGAAAGAGGGAGGGAGCTGCAAAAGTGGGAGACAACTATCTGTGAATTCATCAAATAACCCCTTACACTCACAAGTTGTGATCCACTGTAACTATATAAATATGGAAATGGTAGCCTCTGTGAAGTCCTACAATATGTTTTTAAAAAAGCTTAAACTTCAGTTTAATGTCATAACATAAAACACATAAATCATTGACACTGTATACTGTCCGAAAGTGCACTTTCATGCTCACAATTACAATGTTATTTGCTTTTTTGGACTTTTTTTAATGTCCTTGCAATTCACTTCTTTTTGAAAATGTGATAAATGTGTGAAATGTGACTTATTACATCAGTATACTGCAGTGTTTAATTTCTACTGACAGAGTATCACAGCATTCGACTTACTTTGGGATATAATGTTTTAGTTGTTATTAGTATCATGACCCTGACCCTGTATAATATTATTATTAGGTTGGCACTCCTGTTTAAATTTTTTAGTTTTAGCTTTCTTGTGTTTGTCATAACTGTAAACACACGTCAGTAAATGCATGAGTAGCTGAACAAAAAAAAAGCTTCTGAACTCAAAAATAAATGTAAAACCTGGGTTTGACAGAAACAATGACACATTGTGCAGACTTCCTCCCCTTTATATTTCAGTTTTGTCAGTTTGTGTCTCCCTCTCACTCAGAAACCCACATTTTCTCTCACTTCCACCATTAGAGGGGTGACTCATCACGCTGAAGTAAATATGTCAATAGTGTTCGCTACCAGCAGGGTGTGTAAATTCCACACCTGTCCCATCATCCTGTCTCCCTCCCTCTCCTCCCCTCTCCCCTCCCTCTTCTGTGCCTTCTCTCTTTTCACACATGCTCCCCCCCCTCGCTCACCCACACCTCACACTGAACAGCTTGAGAGGCAGAAAGCAGCGATGTCTTGCTAAGAACATGCAATAGGAAGCAGAGGAACCAGCAGAGAGTGATCAACACTGAGGGCCTCTCTATGGCTCATCAACCAGCTCTCTTGTTTACGAACAGGTAAGTTGAGCTCTATATCCACTGAAGGGGCTTTTATGACTTGATTCATGAAGGTAGATTTCTGTGTATAAGGATGCAAAACGCATGTGCTGGACTGATATTCTAATGCGTTTATGGGCAGATTTTCTTATTAAGGGAACATTTTGGTGAATGTAGCTTTGCCGGAACGCTTGTATTGACTGGTTCACACAGTGCCGTTCTTTCCTTCTGTTCCACATCCATGTCTATGCTCTTACTCCACTCATGTTTCCTCATCTCTGAAAGGTTTAACATGGTTCAAGCTCCCAGAAGAAACCAGAGCATAGGAAGCCTAAAAAAGTTTAATAAAGTCATGTCTGAAGGTGATAGTTGAGACTCTGTTATCCTGCTTATTTAATCCTAAAATAGATCATCACACTTCTTCTCCGCAGGAGGGGAGGAGGTGTCGGGGTGACAAAGGCTGCAACTGCCTTTTCTTTTCCTGAAGCAGGAATGAAAAATGACATAATGGGATTGAAGCTCAGGTAACGTCACTTGGAATACAATACCCTTGAAACTAATCCAACTCTTGGGTTGTGTTTACAAGATTTGTGCATAAGTGTGAAATTCAAGTTATTTTGAGGGCAGAGTTCATAATGTTTTCTTGGGAAACCAGATTAAAGAAGTGATGAAGAAGTTACATAATTATCTCAATAATTCTTTAAGCTGGTCTTATTTTTGTTACCGTGATTAAACCAGTGAAACATGGCACAGTGAAGAGACAAAACAGGATGAGATGACGCTCACTCTCAGATTCTGTCATTTCAATTAGCAAAATAAATGAAGAAGATCAGGACCGAGTTTATGCTCAAGTTTATAATAAAGCTCCAGAGCAAGGCAGCATTAACGTGAGAATAAGTTGTTTCCACTGAGCAGGGTAATGTCATGACACCACTGTTTGGGCAGACTAACAGTTTATTCTGAAAACTGAGCTTATGCCCTGAGGCTCAGACAAACTATCTGAGAACAAACAACCAAGGTAGAGGCTCCTTACAGTGGGGAGGGGAGGAACACACCCTCTGCGTGAAAACAGAAATCCGAAATAAGATCTATAACTATACAAGTTTGTCAAACACCTAATTGCCATGAAATATACTAAACGGTCTTTATAGGAAGCTTTAATGCAGGTATTCATCATCTTGCAAACTCACTTACAAACTTTTTCAGGCAAAACGTGTGAATACTTTAGAAAACACTATGAATTGTTAATAATAATCAATTTTACAAATGGCTAGTGGCACTGTTAAAATACTGCTTACATGTTTATTTATGAGTATTGGGGTTTTAATAGGATTTTAAACATAGGATTTTTAGTTGTTATAGTTCACACTGTTTGTTAAGGATTCACAGACTTTTTTTATCACTGCCTTTAAGGAGTGATATGAGGCAATATAGGTTTAATAACATGCAGATCATGAAAAGAGCTACTTGGTTATTGCATTTTAAAGTAATAAATTGTGGTTTACCTCTTTAGCCAACCACACATCATGCAGCATGTGTCCACATGTATTCATATTAGTGGTCATATATTAAAGTATATGTTTTATAAGTAAATCTCCTCTGTTTCTTTCTGTAGCTAGGATTTCATTGCCTGCAGAGGATCTGGATTTCTCATTTGGATAAATTCCAGCAGCCAGTGGTTTAAGCGGCAGACAATATTACTTTTACAGGACTGAGCATGATTGCAACTTCAATTTAATTCTGTCATCTCCATTAAAACGCTGTATAATTTGCAGAATGAAACACGTGAAGTTCGGCTTCCCTGCTGTGAATGCCGCTCTGGGAGGACTTTTCTGAAGATGCAGAACTTAGCTCATTAGTGAGCATTGACCCAATCAGGAATTGTTCACAGTGGCTAAGTTCAGTGTCTGACAAGAAAGAATGCCCACACACCTGAGAGCCGAGGCCACCTCCAAACAGAGAGGTGAGAGAAGAAGAAGGATGGACAGGGCCACCTGTACTGTAAAACAGAGAGGAATGCTGTAAAAGTCTTTACATGTCCAGACACACTGCACAGAAGTTAGCTTCTTCTGATTTATGGGGGTATATAAAGAAAGAGAAGAAATGACAATGTTGGACAGCAGGTCTAGTCAGTGTGATTTGTTATCTACAGCACTTGTTTTCACAGCTTTTCTTTAATGTGAATTCCTTTTAAACACTCTAAATGCCAATTATTGACAGTATACTCACTTAAACGTACACTATTTCTAAGGTAAACATAATTTCAGGCAGTGAAAGTGTTATCCATGTATCAAATCTCAACTTTCTTTGCTTTGCAGGGTTAAAAATAGAAGCATAACTTGTTAAATTTTGTGCTTTCAATCATTTTGTCAGTGTGATAATGAGGCTTTTTTGGGGGGTTGTGTACTCATGTGCCTACTGAACTGGATTCAGTGTGTCTTTGTAGAACTGGCTCAGTCCAGCAGGAACAAGAGTGAAACCTAATAAGACACCATTAGCGCTAACAAGGCCGTCATCGTCACCCCTATTAAAAATGATCTGAACCAACACGACAGAAACGAACACGTCCACGTTTACCACACTGTTCAGCAGCAGGTGTTTTGCCAGGAGTGATGAATTTGCAATTCTGACATGTAGAAATGATGCGTGTGTGTATGTCATATCGTATATATATATATATATGTGTGTGTGTGTGTGTGTGTGTCCTAATTTGTCTTCCTGTGTGGGTGAGTCTGGCTGCCTCTGCAGGTAGTCATTATCAACAGCAGCTGATTTGTGCTGAGTAACACTTTACGTCGCCTCTCTTCATTCCTCACACTATAATAAGCTGTCAGTGTGTCGGCAAGCTTCTTCACCAAATTGGGATACGCCATCTCCACACCTCTGCAGTCATTATACACCTGAACGGGCAGGCGCTGCGTTAGCATAAGCAAAACTGGTCATCACAAGCCATGGTATTGATTTTGGATGTCTTCAGATGTTGGGTGCCACATGAAGAATTGCTTTTCTCTCTGTGGCGTCTTCCTGTGGACTCGTTTAATTAAAATCTCTGCTGACTTGTTGAACTGATTTCAAATTTCATGTTTTGACTACATTATATTTTTTGTGTCCATTTCATTTAATCATTATGTGTTTCTTTTATGTTTAAAACTGTATGACTTACTTCACCTTTTGTCACATGAGTATGTGTTTTTTTAGATATACTTAATGTCTAAGAAAATATATGTTGCACTCAAATTAACAAGAATGTATGATGAAACTGCTTATTTTATGCTGCTGTAAACAGTTTTTTAGCTGGCTCCCAGCAAAGAAAGGAAAAGAAATATGTCCATTTGTGCAGTTGAGATAAAAACAAATCAAGCACAGAGCAGCAGGTTTTAGACCAACGAATGACGAACGGAAAACTGTGCAAAGACCACTTTTGCACATCATAGGCAAATTTCATGTACAACTGAGGTGAATAAACCCACCTCGATGATAACGGGATAATGATATTCACAAAGACACAATCGTTTACATCACTTTTGATTATACACCATTATACTTTATTGTGTCTATGACCTCTGTGAACAGAAGATAACACCCTATGAGAAATCCAAATTATGGTTTCCCCAATGACAGTACAACACGATTATCTCTAATATTTACATAAAGGTTATTGGGATTTACTATTATTATTTATGTTTAGAATAACCTTAATCTAATTTTACACCACCCACCTCCTCTTTATAAATACATTTAGGCTTTTTTTCAAGATGATTCCGAACTGCCCCATAATTTGAGCTGGTACATTCACAAGATTGTATGAGGCCAAAGTGTTAATTAAAACTGTCAAAGGGACTTGTTTTAAAAGTGTAGATCATTTATTTTTGGGATCATGCAGCTAAAACCTGGAATTAAATCTTAATCATCAAAAGCTCAGTCCACTGTAAATGACACGGACACTCTGTATTCAATACAATAATTTCTAGATAATGTTATGAAACCAAAAGAAAAACCTTTTCTGATTGACCGTCTTATAGTTATTATATTCTGAGATGATGATTATTTATTATACTTAAAGGATACAAAAAGAGACATTTGTAGACCCAGTAGAACATTAAAGTTTATGTGTCTTTATTCTGTTTGAAACATATTGTGTTCTTGCTACTATAGCAAAAAAGTTGTTTTTCCATTAACACAGCACATTAGTTTTTACATTACAACAATATTAACAAGCTTAGAAACTACGTACAAAAGACATATTAAGACCTACCTGGATTGGGATTAGTGGGTTCTTCTTGATGTTTAAAAACACTATAAAGCACAGGTCACACAGTTTTTAATGTCACTGCTCACCTGCACTCTGTTCTGTAGCTGTGGAGTTAGAAGAACAATATGACACTTTTAATTTGTAAAAAAAAAACACCTCTTTACTATAGGCTTTCATTTTCTGGGTTTTTTGTCGCTCTTTTGCATCTTTTTGTCGTATGTTTTGTCTTTTTGCAACCATTTCTTACGTTGATGGTTGTGTATCTCCGTGTAGACAGTTTGCAGCACTTTGTTAGTGGTCTTCTTGCAACTTCATCATGGCATCATGGGTATTCTGCATTTCACATAGATACTATTCATATCACTTATACAGTACTTTCATGCCTTTACTGTAATCTTTTGTTTCTTTATAAAAGTGTCTCTTTGTAGTTGATTTGTATAGCTTGGATTATTTTACTGTGGTCATTTTGCAAATAACTTGTAATTTCTTTCTCCTCTTGTGGCCACTAGAAGCTCAGAAAAGCCCCTCTGAGACATATTGCCTCTCTTTGTAGTCACGTTGCATCTCTAAACCATGTTTAGTCATGTTTGTCATCATTGTTTGTCTGTTTCACCGCTTTTTGTTGCAGCTTTGTGGTCATTTCGTGTCTCTTTCCGTCATCCTGCATGTGTCCTGGTTGGTTGTGATGCCTCAAACGTCCACTCGGGGGCGCTCACACCTCACAGCTCGGCATAATAACAAAGTTGCTCCTAATAAACTTGACTTGTGTCGCTCTTTAATAACTTTTCCCCCTCGGTATGTGAAAATGTGGCTTCCATAGGAAGTCCTGTGCTGTTTTTTTTCTATCAGCGGTTTTATGGTGGTTGATAACGTGTTTGTGGTCGGTGTAGGGAAACTGTCCACTTATTTCCACCTTGTGGTTGGGTGTGCGCGGTGTGTGTCTGTCTGTGTGTGTGCGCGGTGTGTGTCTGTCTGTGTGTGTGTGTGTGTGTGTGTGTGTGTGTGTGTGTGTGTGTGTGTGTGTGTGTGTGTGTGTG